>SJOL01008347.1:11783-24690 GCA_004794785.1 Opisthorchis felineus | reverse complement strand
GGAGCTCCATTCGGCTGGTATTCTGTTTTCGTTCCAAATCTTCTGCAGTATGGTTGTCAGACTGTTCACCAGGACCTCGCCACCTTCTTTGAAGAGCGCGGGGTGCAGACCATCTGGGCCAGGTGCCTTGTCGCGCTTCAGGATTGAAATCTCACGCTGGATTTCGGTTGCTGATGGTGGGTTGGTATCAATGTTCCATTCGGGCCCGCTTGGTTCTCCCGACGGTTGTGTTGAGGGAGACCAGCTGAACTGTTCTTGGAAGTGCTCAGCCCACCGCTCAAGACGGCGAATGAGGGAGTGAAATGTTGTTCCGTCTTTCTCGCATATTGTCTCACTGACACCTGCCTTCTTTTGACCCGTTGATCAAATCAGTTGAAACAGGGCGCGGCTGTTGCCTGCAGCGAAAGCCTTCTACATCTCCTGGGCCTTGGAAATCCACCAGCGTTCTCTGTCATTCTTCAAGCTTCTGATTATCCGGTGTTCAAGGGATCTGTGTGTGCCATCATAGTCGCTAGTTGCTGGTATGGCTTTTCTGGCAGCAGTAAGATCTGCTGATCTCGAAAATGTCCAGTGTTCATTGAGTCGAGTCAGATGGGCTGGACAAACAGTTCTGAAAGCTGAGAGCATTGCTTCTTTAACGCGCCTCCATTTAATCTCCAAGTAGTCTTCATCGTTCACACTGCTGCGCGTTTCCAGTAGCTTTCTAGCCAGATCAGCTCGATACTCTTCAACTACTGAAACTTGTCGAAGTTAATGGATGGAGCTGCTCTCTTTCGGCACATGTAGTGCTACGCGGGCCCGCACGATGGCGTGATCAGAGTCAAGTTGCGTACCCCAGAAGGAACGACAATCCTTAACTGAGGCTCTCCATCGGTAACTGATAGCCATATGGTCCAAATGAGTCCACGACTGTCTTGTGGTAGGTGGCCTCCAAGTAACCCGGTGTGAGCGTTTATGTTGGAAGTTCGTAATGGCCAGGAACAGACGATGATCTGCACACAGCTGAAGAGGCCGCTCTCCATTATTCGTACGCTCAGCATCGACTCCAAATCTAACACCTAACTGTGCTAATTACAGACTTAGTCGTCCAACTTGAGCATTCATATCACCGGCCAGGATTACTATATCCGTCCTTCTTGCCGACCGAGGCAGTCGCCACAGATCTTGATAAAACTCCTCCTTCTCAATCTCAGAACTGCAGTCTGTTGGGGGCGTACGCTGATACGACAAACAAACGCCGTTTATCGCATCGACCTGCGTTAATCTTAATTGAGCAAGACAATCACACAGCGCAAAGGCTACTGTTTACTGGGATCCAGTCCAGTAAGGCGCTTTCAGCCTTGGGGCTGAATACAACTCCCACACCGTAGATACCACGAGCCATTGCGTCAGGATCACCGGATACCCGAAGAGTGAAATGTGAAACATCTGAACTCGTCCTAAGCGGCTTGAGAGCACGACCGAAGTGGGGTCTTGTATGCGTGTTTCGGAGACACAACATGCATCGATAGAGACGGAAAGTAAGGTTTCAGCAAAGGATGCCTGTTGCCCAATTTGACATAGAGTACGGACATTAAATGCTGCAACGTGGATCAGATCTTTTGAGGTGAGTAGGTGATTATTTTGGTTTATTTTTCTGGGCGACAGTTGATTGCACTGCATTGTACGATGGGTTTGGAGGGAGTGTGGGAGAATGCCGGCGAGCGAAGAGCTACAAGGGCAAATGATACTTCCCGGTTGCCCGGGCCGAAGAGGGGGGTTGAGTTGAGGTACCCCACCTTGAACCTTTGACTCAAAAGTCTGACCCACAAGGCAGTGGGAGGATGTAGGGTTTTGCTCGGGGACCCTGTCCCTAGTCTCTGACTCAAGAGTCTGAACCGCGAGTCAGCGGTTGTTATGGCTTTCTTTGGGGACCCCTCCCGGAGCCAATGACTCAATAGTCTGACCCACTTAGCTGCAGGTGGGCCGGGCTGGCTAGAGGACGCAGGGAGTAGAGCATTACTGTCTCACTCCTGATGCGGCTGCGCACAGCAGGTGCCCTTTGAACAGCACCGGGCTCTTTGGTTTCAAAAGTATTTCCACCGTATTGAATAATGCGCCCGTGGTCACGGTCAACCGTTGGGCGATCGGAGAGTGCGGTTCTTGGGGCCGACCTTTTCTAACCAGTCCTTCCTCGGGGGAAGGCAGCATCGCTGCTTCCCAAAATATGGACATGCTGGTAGCCTGGGGGAAACGCCTTACTGCCTTCACACTCCTATCGCAGAGGACAGTATGACTCTACCTCCAAACTGTCTCGTAATACGATTACTCGCAGTACGGGGACTCGCTGTTCTTTGTCGGGCTGCTCCCCGTTGGCCTTGCTGGCATGATCGAACCTTTAGGAACTGAGTTCTAGCCTGTATAGCCAGCAGGATCATTGCAGCACAGAAGCCCGACCACCACGACAAGGTGACAGCTTTGGGTCACTAGAAATTGTCCCAGAAAAAAGAGAGTAAGGGAGCAAAGTTCACATCGACTACGACGATAAGCAAGGCTAAGTTGAAAAACATTTGACGTAATCTAACAGTTTACGTGGAAATAGTATCCAGATCAAGGTTAAACGACAATGGTTTGCTACTGATAGTCCATATACTGTTATCTTGCTGCCTTCTAGATCCATGGAAGGCTAGCGCAATCAGTACGAGCAACTAATTCCAGCTGGAAGGTTTCAAAACCATCAACTCTGTTGCTAGCTGGCTAGTCACTTAAAATTTAGGTACTGCTCCATGTCCAGTTCACCCATAACTTGACTGACACATTATCACGGGTTGTCACCCCACTGGCTCTTTATCAGGCGACAGTCTCTTCACCGAGCTTGGTAATTAGCTTGCAAACGTTTGCTCACCAAGTATATTTCCAAGCTCGGAGATCGGATCAACTTCCACCGAAACAACAAGTAAACCAACTTGAGCTACGAATATTTAGACACATTGTTACCCTACTTTCTTTATCAGTATTATCTGTCCGTACACATGCAAACCAACACGAACGCTTTTCAACAGACCCTAGCCAAAATTCGACTGATAACTGTATTCTTCACCCAGAGTGCAATGAAATGAAACATACTGTTCCATTGTTCTATTTTTAGAGGTGCTACCAGTCAAATTACGTGCGCTTCTACCGTACTTGGACTCAGAATTATCAAAGCATTCCGTTCGTACAGAGCGGAACTGAATGTTTGAGCTGTTCAGCTGGAAACGTGCGACGAAAGTTATTTGATGTGACCAACTTACAAATAAACAAATTACGCAACCTACGCGCCAAAACGTTTAGATGAACGAAGAGTCCCTATTGATAACTGAAAATCCATGTTTTCTTGCCTCAATCCCTTTATTTTACCTCTTTTCCGACATTGATAGCATTCACCTCTTATTAAGCAAGTTTGACCAAAGACCTTACTGCAGCCCCCTTTAAACTCCAAAACAAACCTATGCATATGCGACTTTTCAATAAAATCAGCTTTCTCTTTCCTAAGAACATTTCCGATAAAAACCGTGATCCTCCTTTACTCTTGCGTTTAGGGACGCGAAATATAGGAAAACCGAGGTCGTCTCTCATTCTGCCTCCAAAAAGAATTCCGCAACACTGGCGGAGGCCTCCGTTAGTAATACATTGCTTCCTCTGAACTGAGTATTCGTTGGGTTTCTGAGGTTCAACAGTTACATATTTATTTAACCAAACGATGTTCAGAATACTGTTGAATTGGGGCCACTGTTTGTTCCGAACAACCAGATTTTCTAGTTCTGCTACTTCCTCAAACGTTGATCGTGGTGTTTATGATGCATAGCTAATCCCTCCACCTGCCCCCGGGTCCCCAGATGTTGTAAAGGAATCACTTCGGTGGCATCGTATTCACTGCTCGGGAGCCCAGAAGAGGATAAAACTCAGGAGATTATGGCGCTCGTGCAGTAGTTCTGTAGACTTACATCCGTCGCATGAGTAGGTGAAGGCATGCGGACACAACAACCAATCACATACCAGTATCTACAGAATGCAGGCTGCCACTGGCATGTCCAAAAGGCGTGAGAATTTCCACATTGTTGTCGTTATATACATTTTGAAAACGACACGTTATGAGTGGGTTTTTGATCTACCCTTTAATACACTTTAAACAACAATGGTGGTTCTCATGCGGGCAACGCACATCACTATCATCAACATCATCAACATCAGAAGAGAACACTCGTCCTTCGCTGCCGTACAATTTATGTGAATTCAATTTATTTGAATAAATCCATACAATAGAAAAATGTGACAGAGAGGATGACCTAGAAATGCCTCTCGATTGGAGACACTTATGCGGATTCTGACCATACGATCGTCAGAACTTGATTCTCTCTTCGCTTTCCAGGGCTGCGTAAGGGGTGGACAAATCGCTTAGTAACTGATAGACTGGCAGACCCCGAAGTTGGACGAATTTATCAGATTCATCTTCTGGAGTGTCTTTCAACTGCTAAATCACCTAATGTGAATTCGTACTGGAACGAGATCACCACGTCTTCGCGCAGTGCTGGGAGTTTTGTCTGTGGCACGGCGCTACCAGGTCTGCTGAAGCACTGGATATAAAACGGAAGAGTGGTACAACCTGAATCTCGGAAAAATGCTCCCGTCGATCCCGAAAATAATTCGGCCCAACGAATTATCCGATGTCAGGTGAAAATTAGCGTGCGCACCGGGGGCTAACGAAGTGGAACGCCGGGAATGCCCAAAGATTATTACAGTTAACCCGTGCGACCAGTCCCCGGAAACCACAGGCGAGCGAAACAAGCAAGGATCAGAGTTTCACGACCATCTCCATCTTCGACTGCTGTGCCGAGTACTTTGAACAATCTCGTGGCCACTTGCTGCCAATCAGTTGGATCCTTGAACTGAAGTAGAACCCAGGACGGTGAACTCGAAACTTCCTACGGGTTTACCCCACCGACCTCTTGGTCCGGATGATCCCCAAACCGCATTGTTCAAACTCGGAGGGTGAAGTCCCAATTCAACGCTTGTCTGATCCATTTGCCTGCATCTGGGACGAGGAGACTGTCCTGGAAAATTGGGAAATTTTCACATAGGAAACCGTAATGAGTTCGATAATCACAGGGTAGCAGCCTGACTCCAGTCGTAACAGGACTCCTAGCGTCACTTGTTCTTCTTCGCCTTATGGTGGCCCGTGAATTGCTGAGTCTATGACAGCAAGCAGGATTCCGGCCTGGCACGGGTTGCGTTGACCAAACCTTCACACTCCGTCGGGCAGTGGAACAACTCCTATATGCATAAACTATCCACTGTTTCAGTACTCCTAGATTTCCAGGACGCATTCGACTCAGTCGACCGGTCTGTTTTTTAACACGTTTCCCCGGAAGTTTGCGAATATGATAAGTGATTTATAGTCTCAGGCTTGCAGAAGCGTGAGAGTATACGGATAGATCTCTAAAAGCTTCCGTACACAAGGTGTTGTCCGGCAAGAATGTCCACTCTCTTCAGTCCTATTTAACTTTGTGATCTACAAGATTGTGAGACGAACGATGGACAAGACAAACCAAAGGTTAGTGACCGTGACAGACATGGATGTGTCCAGCAGCCAATGGCGGTCTTGCATCAAAGCTATCGCCTTTACTGCGTAGTTTTCAATCCATGTCGCACCAAACGAACAAAACCACTCAACGTCAATGAACTGACTGGACAACCGCCTCCAAAGTGTGACTCACAGTCCCTTGTTCCCCTTATCCTCAGTGAAGAAAGCCGTAGCAGCTGGAACCACTTCATTTCGATGCATGGTTTGTGAGCTGAAAAACTGAACTGAAACTGGACTTCGAAAACCTGGTGTTCAAATAGTTGCTGACGAAACCCTTGTCGATCTAAAATATGAAAACTACAGAGAGAACGTGACAGAGAACGCACAGGCGTTTTGGATGAACTGACCCGTCCTTTGGCATGTGTTTTGCTCCCCCAAAGTATAAGGTCGTACTTTTGGACATGCAGTCACAGAACATGCCATTTACAATCTAAGGAGACATCCGAGGGGTTTTGCAGCATCGTGTTTACCTTGGAAATTGTATAAGTTCCTATTGTAGTGTGACAGATGAGCGTTCGGGCCGCATTTGCTACTTTGAGACAACCATGGCAGCAAAGTAGCATATCCATAAATCCAAAGGGACGTGTATCAGGGTACAGTACGACCTGTTTTGTTGTGTGGCTCTAAGACGTGGCCTCTGCGAGCAGCGGACCTGACGACTCAAGGTCTTCGACAACGCTTGCATGAGATCCATAGTTCGTGAAGGCTGGTGTCGGTGAATCCGCAACTAGAAAATGAGTTTTCGGTTGTGGACCAGGGACTTCAATAGAAGAATGTGTCCAGCAGCAAAAACTGTCGTGCCAAGGCCATGTGTTGCGAATTTAAAACCTTCGTTTGTCGGTGGAGCATTTGAACAGACTCTAGAAGACGATTCTGGTAAATTCGTCTAACATCCAGATCTGCCAGTCTTTCAGTTGCCAGGCGATTTTTCCGCACCTTACGCGGCCCTGGAAAACGAAGGGAGAAGCGACTCCGGACGAGTGCATGGTCAGAATCCACAAATGTGTTCCAAAACGACCGGCAGTCAGTTATTCATCCGCGCCATCGGTAACTGATGAAAATGTGATCGATTTGAGTTCGTAACCGGCACGTCGGAGGAGGACACCATGTGCACAGACGACTAAGGCTACTTCGGAAGTTAGTACTGCATAAAAACACCCGGCGATCAGCACACAGCTGAAGCAATCGTACACCATTGTCCGTATGTACCGAGTCCAATTCATATCGACCACCTAATTGAGTCTCAGATGCGCTAAGCCTGACAACTAGTACATTCATATCTCCGGCAACCACAACGATATCTGAGCTTTTAGCTCGCCGTAACAGGGCATTGAGGGCGTCATAAAACTTGTCTTTGATGGTGTCAGAGCAACTGTCAGTTGGGGCGTAAGTAGACACGACAAACAGACATCGATCAACTCCTCCCTTGTGCAACTCCTTCGCAAACGTTGCCAGACGAACTGCACAGAGGCGACTATCAACGGGTATCCAGTTAAACAAGGATCCTTCCGCCCCGGTGACTTAGGACGATACCAACCCTGTACATCCTGTCGCAGTAGCCTCTGGGTCGCCAGAGGTGTGTAGCAGGAACCGAGTGGAGAGTGATGGGGCTGTTAGCTCAACCACTGTGACTGTATCTTGAATTCTTGTTTCTGAGACACAGCAAGTGAGAGCAAGAGCAGCTTGTTGACCTGCTTGCTTCAGAGTACGGACATTGAAGGCAGCCAGATAGACTGGGCGTCGAGGCTTGAAGATAAATTTCGAGATGTCTGAGGATGTCGGCGTCGGATGAAGCGCAGATGTTGCTTGTAAAACCGTTGCAGTACGAACGGAGTAATCAGTTCTAAGTGCTGGGCCTACAAGGATAGAGTTGTTAATGGGGAGGAGGGAGGGGGAAGGAAAAGTATGTGGAAGAGAAAAAAGGGAGGCATCAGCAGTAGCATGTTTTCGCTTACCCGCCCTCCTGTATGCAGCAAGTAATGCAACCCGATTGATGGCACCACGCGACGGCCGATGTAGTATGGCTTCATCGTTGGACGTATGTATCATGGTTGTACGTGGGTTGGGATACTGTCAGGGCATCCACACCTAGACAGGAGGACGGTTAGGGTCCTCAAACAAAGCCTTTGGTTCAAAAGCCTGACCGCAAGGCAGCGGTGTTTGGCTGGAAATTCAAGTACATTACTATTTTTACGGAACACGTCGCCACACATGTTTCAACCCCCAACCTGGAGGACCAGGAGACTGTGTTCGTCAGACCTCTACCCATTGACCAACCTGGTATGAGAGACTCTGCGAGTGTCGCGGGGACACCACCTAGTATGGCTCAGTGGCCCGCCGGGGTACACAAACCGTCACATCACGGTAATGTCCGGTCTCTTTGTGACGGACCGAAATAGATACTGAAGATTCCATCACGCATGCCAGTGTGGTCAACGGAGAATGCGAGCGCTTTAAGCTCAGGACAATCACCGAGGATCAATTCAAATGCCTCGGTTTCGTGGCTGGTCTTTAATCGCCACATGATGCAGATATTCGGACCCGGTTACTGAATCGAATTGAACAGGATCCAGAGTTGACGCTTCAGAAACTTACCACCGAATGCCAGCGTCTTATAAATCTCAAGGCCGATGCAATGATTGGACCTGGCGTGCAAAGTAACTTCCAAAAGGCAATCAAATTTTGAACGAACCCCAAGAAAACCGCCCACATCCTGTTGGTTTTGTGACAAATGGCACTACTCACGCCACTGTCCCCACCGGAACCATAAGTGCAGGAAGTCAGTCGAAAGGGTCACAAAGAAGAATGTTGCAGAGACAACTTCAGGAGCTCGCGCAAATATCAACCCGACAAAAGGACGCAGGCAGGGGCCATGACCGCTACATTCAGGATGAAATCACCCGGTGGACGAAAATTCGTCACAGTATGTATCAATGGCACACCGGCTACCCTCCAACTTGATACAGGTTCTGACCTCACTCTGATTTCAAAACAAACCTGGGACGTAATTGGAAGGCCACCAGTGGAACACACTAGGTGCACCGTTCCTAATACATCTGGTGGAAGCCTCAGACTGGCCGGGAAACTAGACTATTCCGTAACGTTCAAGAGGATTCAACTCAGTGGTGCTTGCTACCTCACGAACTATACAGGCCTTGATCTCTTGGACCTAGATTGGAGTAATGAGCTTCAACTCTTGGAAAAACCCCTCAATGCCGTTTGTAACGAAACAAATGCAGTGTACGAGAATAACACATCCCGACGATTTTGTGGTCGCCACAGTCACAGCCAAACCGGAAAGCAGAAGGAGCATACGCGACGCAGCGGTTATTCAGCTCCTGGCGTCCGGCACCGGTAACCCTCTCACTCCAGTCCATTTTGGCGAATCCTGACAGCAGCTCGCAACGTCGTACTCGCGGTTCGAACCCTTCAGTCTACAGTCTTAGGTTCATTCGGATCGTTCCGCTGCTATCCGGAAAGTCAAGAGAGGGGGGCCGGCAGAAGAGACATCACAAAAATCACACAGAGGCCGGATACTGATTCGAGGATATGGGGTATGCTCTCTACAGTTGACGCAGGGTCGAATACTAGGTCAAGCGCAAATCAGATCGCGGGCACAGCCACGTCAAGAGAACTAACTTCAGATAAGACTGCGGCCCGTAAGGGAACCACGACGCATGGATCACCTGACAGCCATGACATACCTCCGAAGTGGAGGGCACCAGATCCCAGATCAGCATGCTCACAGTCCCAGGGACGGACCAACATGCGACAGCAATTCCATGAGTCGTTCCTAGACAAGTAAAATAGTATTTACCCTCGATAACTCAGAGTCTTTTCTAACTGGTTTTCGGACACATTCTAAACATCTCAATTTACTTGCATGCGTGATGCCTGGCGCCCTCTTCCATCCGCGAGAAACTTGCCAGATCCTTCGAGTTGGCTCACAAACAGTCGCAATCATATGTCAGTAACGAACCTATATCCTGCCCTACGATTCCGCCTACCTCACAGAATCCCGAACCACGTGCCGATCCGACCGCCGCTTCTGTAAAAATTCGTTCGAACATATTATTTCTGCGTGTATGGTAGACATCCTCGTTCAAAGCGCCACAATCGAGAAGCCGTTTGTAATATTTGCGGTAACCGCAGCCACTTCCACCACGTATGCCTTTAAAAAAATACCACCAAATTCCATACAAATTTTACAACGGAGCCTACTTTATTGTCATTACTCGCTGCTGCAGCACCTACCTGCCTCGCACGTGCCACCACAACTGTAGAAATCCACAGCATCGCTATCCGTGCTCTGGTCAATACAGGAAGCTCTTGTAGCTCAATTAAATCCAACATCACGAAACTACATAATTGGAAATTCTATCCAACTTTCTCAGCAGTCACAATGGCATCTACATCACTATCCTGTCGAACGACCTCTTGTGTTTCCATCCGATGCAGAGGCACTTCATGCAAGGAATTGAAGCCCTTTGTAATGCCAAACCTCTGCACCGACGTTCTACTAGGGCATGATGTCCTAGATCTACACGACAAGACAAAACTTTCATTCGGCGGGGATCGTAATACATACACCATCTGCGGCCTAACGTCCAATCACCATCACTTCGCAAACTCATCTCCAGACTGCAAGCCTATTGCCACCAAATCAAGACGACATCATCCGGATGATGAAGAGTTCATGCGCTTCGAAGCTGTTCGCTTATTGCAAGAAGCCATAATCGAGCCGTCAAAGCCTCCCTGGAGAGCACAAGTTTTAGCTACCAAGAATGTTAATCACAAATGCTGGATGGTTGTCGACTACAGCCAAACTAACCACCAGTTCACACATCTGGATGCTTACCCTCTGCCACGCCTGAACAAAATGATTGAGGATATTTCGCACTACGAAGTTCACAGTGCATTAGACCTCTTGTCTGCCCACCATCGAGTCCCGATCTCAAGATCCGATAAACCCTTTACAGCATTCGAAGCCTGTGGTGGCCTGTTCCAGTTTCGTCGCGTACCCGTCGGTATCACAAACGGTGTAGCAAGTTTTCAGTGAACTAATGACAATATCATTAAGTCCGAATGCCCACATAGATAATGTGACTATGTATGGCATTACCGAAGAAGAGCACAACCTCAACCTCCAATCGTTTTTAAAAGCTACGAGGAAGTATAATATCACACTCAAGACCGTCACTGCTTCAAAAGTTATCTGCCACCTAGGTTACAAGGTTTTAAAGGGTATCATGAGGCCCGACCCTGAACGCATGGAACCAATCCGTCAGTTACATCCTCCGCGTACTACCACGGAAATGCAACGCGTCATTGGTATGTTCGCATTCTACGCCCAATGGATATCTTCGTTTTCCGACAGAATTAACATACTGATAAAGAACGAGACATACCCTCTACCTGTCAACGTCGAATTAGCCCTCGAGAACTTAAGGAACGAACTGGAAGATGTTATGCTAATCACATTAGGTTACAACGAGCCTCTGATCGTTGAAACGGATGCCTCAGGTGGTGCTATAGCCGCATCCCTCAGCCAAAACCATCGACCGGTGGTCTTTTTCCCGAGGATACTCAATTCCCGCGAGAAGAATCATTCGGCCACTGAGAAGGAAGCGTACACTATCGTCCAGTCCATCAGGAAATGGTGGCACTATCTACTCAGAAGGCCCTTCAATTTGACCACCGATCAGCGTTCGGTTATATTCGTTTACGGCGGTGGACAGAACAGTAAAGTGAAGAATGATAAAATACAGTGCTGGGTTGAGTCATTCGAGTAAAATTATGATGTTATCTATCGACCTGGCAAGGACAATCATGTCGCGACACTTTGTCGCGCAACGTATGTGCTTCCATGGGGAGCAACATTCAACTTGGGGAACTCCGTGACTAACTTGGCCATGCAAGAATCACTCGTACGTCTGACTTTGTGCGTTGCAAGAATCTCCCCTGCTCCGTCGACAATATCCGGGGTGTTACTTTCTTTTGCAACGTGTGCCGAGCTGAAGCCAAAATTCTGTAAATCCTCTGGCAGACTCATTAAAGTAACACACTCTTTGAGCGCTTGAGTTTGGATTTTAAAGGTCCCCTAACATCTAATACACGCAACCGCTACATGCTCCTGATGATTAACGAGTTCTCCAGATTCCCATTTGCATTCGCGTCTGCGGATATATCCTCAGCAACTGTGATTGACTGTCTGAAACACATTTTCTGTTTACTCGAAATACCAGCCCATATCCATTCCGACAGAGGCTCATTGTTCATGTCGTCTGAGACCAAAAGCTTCCTCCTGGAGAAAGGTGCTGCCATGAATCACACATCAGCTTGTAATTCAGTGTAACGGTCAGGTCGAGCGTCTTAACGGTACCCTCTGGAAAACAATAGGCTTAACATTGAAAACTGACAAACTGCCGCCATCTCATTGGGAACAGGTACTTTCTGATGCCCAAAAGAGCCTCCGGTCACTGTTATGTACGGCCACTAACTGTACTCCACACGAACTTTTGTTCCCATACGCAGTCCGCACAACCTTTGGAATCCCGTTTTCATCTTGGTTGAGTGCCCCTGGTCCATTCCTGCTGCAGTGAGGCAATAGGCCATCCGAGTACCAACCACTAGTAGAGGAAGTCGACCTCCTGAACTGCAATCCACATTATGCGCACATTGCCCATCGAGACGGATCAAAACCGTATCATTCGCCGTCTAGCCTCAGCGGTTCAGAATACAACCGACAACGTTCTCAATCTGTCGGAATCCAATAGGGGTGCCGAAAATCCAGATGTGACTGAGACGGTTGGAAGTCAGCGCGATGGCTTTCAAGCATCTGTCACCGTCCCAAGCATCTTTGGCACTGTCCTCCGAAGACCATGTGAGTTCTCCTGAAAAGCTAGAACAACGCGACGCGTTCATCCTTACAGTTTGAGAAATAGAGAAGCCTGATTCAGTACATCATCCCCTATCTACGTCCGCTTATACGTGCCCATTCAAACGAAGCCTGGGTGAATGTCATGACTGTTGCAGCTTATTATCATAAACGCCCTATACACTAGCACTGAATCTTTGTATGTACGTTTTAGCTCATCCACGCTTGTTCATAGACAAGTAAGACGTTGTTTATCCCCAGTAACTCGGACTCCTCTAACTCATCCTCGAACACATCGTAAACGTCTCACGCGCACTTGTGGCTGTCCGCGCGTTTTGATTCCAATCTAAGATAATCACCCATTTGAGACGTAGCAGTGCTAAGTCTACTCACTTGCACACTCGTATCTCCTGCAACCACAACAAGAC
>SJOL01008338.1:179828-204589 GCA_004794785.1 Opisthorchis felineus | reverse complement strand
TGCGTTACACCAGTAAAATGTGAATTCCCCGCCCATAGTGGGTAGTACGTTTAAACAACTTCCAACAAAACCGCGGTCCCATGGGGAGATCTTAAGGGCTTGAATAAATACCATCAAATTCTAAAACTTTATGTTAAATTTTCTCTCCTGCCAACTGTGGTTTCAGAGAATTTTTGGGTGTGCGTCTAAGGCTAGGCTATATTGCTACTGTAGTGGTCCGTCTACCCAAAAAGCTACTTTACCAGGAGTGGGTGGCAAAGAAGTAAAAATAATAACGCTAGATTGAGTATACAATAATAAAGAGGGTCAAATGGAACAGTCTCACTAAGAAGTGTTCTCTCTAAAATAGTTCGTCGTTGGCCCAGGTGAGCGAATAAATAATAATCCAATGATGGTGGCCCAGGGGTCTTCTTTTGAGCAGTTCTCACATATAATGAAATCCGAAGATAGTCTGAAATGTTTTAGTACCAGGGTTGGCACATGAAACTCGCGAATGACCGCTGTAAGCGTGAGCGAAATCAGAAGACAAAGTCGAGGCACGTGACCACGTTTGTATTGCGTGTACATTGTACAAAAACGCATTTTTGTATTTCTTCGTATTCAAACAAAAAACCTTTATGCAATTGACGAGATACGTAGTGTTACAATGGAAGCAAAAGAAAGGTACAAACACCACACTGCTGGTGAGAGCGCAGCTTTTGGGAGGGAAACAACCTGAACACGCCACCTATTCAGGTAGGGTTTCCAATATCTTGTTCAAAAATTCAGGCGTGTAGCGCTAACTCAATAGGATCAAACACCTTATAAACCGAGTTACTGATCCTCTGGCTTTCCACTCATGCACGTCCTTATCCTCCCTGTTGCCATTGGCGCTGACCTTGACATCGGGCACACGTATCCGAGGCCTCTCAACCGCTGAATCACCTTGTTTCTGGTTGGCCAATAGGCAGTCGAGATTCTACCGGAATCACTGCCAGCCGACCTTCTTGTCCCTGCCGCATGGTTAGTTTAACATGAGTGCATTAACTCAATCTGAGGTATCTCGTGTAGATGAACGGCCCCCCAAGATTACTCCAAATGTACTGAACGGCACCGAATGTGGCAGGATAAAATCTCCAGATGTGAGCCTCATTGGACGTCGCGTTGTCCACGACGAGCACTTCGGCACCATACGTTACGTCGGAGGACTACCAGGTTCAACTTGCCAGTGGCTAGGTGTGGATTGGGACAATCCTTCCAGGGGCCGCCACGACGGAAACTATCGTGGTGTTCAATATTTCCACGCGAGTACAGCAACATCGGGCTCCTTCGTAAGGTGAGTAGCTTTCGTCAGTGCAACGAAAAAATCGTCGGGAGTCCTTTTTGCTTAGGCAGCAGCTGTCAGTATATTCAGCGCCTCCAGCAACCTTCCTAAACAATCTACCCACAGTCTAACAGCCTGTTGCAGAACGATGTGACGGCTCACCAACCGTTAAGAACTTATCTTCGTGGAGGTTCATTGAGGTATAGAAAGTAGAACGGGTAGTCCCCTGTCAGCTTCTTCCCAAACTGAACATTGTAGCAAAGTCGCCAGCGGTCACGGATTTGGGGGGGGGGGGGTTGCAACAACGTGAGTGACACCCCTGGACAGCTGAAGTACTAAACCAGTGGCGCTCTAAAGCATTGCTCGGAGTTTACGCAGCCACCGTTTCAGTCAGGCTGTTCCAGTCATTCACCACGGGTCGTTCAGATGCAACCCCCGTGGCTTATGCAATTTCAAACTGGTTCCCAGTCGAGGTGGGTGTGATGGTATATACCAGAGAATATACGAGAATATTCTCGTCCGAGAATTCGTATCGTGTGTATTACGCCGGTGGTAGTTCCATGTACTTAAGTGAAACGTGAGCTTCATTGCAATTTCCGTACCACAACGTTGAACTCTTCTCCCCATATCATATACTTGGTCGGTGTGAGAAGTGCCGGCAACCCGTACCAACGTGGGTGGTTGTCTGTCCGCAGTTCCATTAGTGTTCACGAGCCCACTACCGCGAGTATCCGAGACGATCGATTCGTTGGAGCACCGCTTCACGGTTGCCCCAGAGAATTTAAGGTCAGCCCGAGAGGAAGTGATAATCCCGTGTTACACATCCTGATTGCACATTATTGCTCATGGTCTGTGCATTAAGTACTCCGAATTACTTCGTCACCAATGAGAGCCGTTGAATCCCGTAGCCAGCAAAAAAACAGGGCCTACGCCTGACGTCGGTCCGGATTTGGTCCTTCAAAGACTGTCCTTTATCCGATAAGGTGGCGAACACTGATACGTAGATATATTGTGGGAAGTACTGTATTTCACAAACTATATGAGCAATTTTTAGGGCCAGTAGGATATTGCTAGTGGGTCGGGTGACTAGTGTAAGTGGTCCTGAATGTAGTGAATGAGCGTTCAGAAAGTGGCTATCCAATCGATACTTAAACTTTGGGAGACGTTGAACAAGTTAGGTGCGTTGTAGGATGATTCTCAGGTCGACTGCTAACAAGATGTGCTTTGAGGCAGCACGACTAATTTTGGTTCTTTTGAGAAGACAGCTTTGCAACCGTGCACACTGAAAGAGATCCACCTACGCAGCGGTCCTTTGTGAGGCTGATAATCCTGTGGCCAATCCGAATCGATGCCAGTACTCACTGGTCTCTAGAGTTTTGCACTATACGGCACGTGCGCGGTTTTTACATCTGATGTTGATTATGATGAACTGTTCACGGACAACAAGATACTTAAACTGAGGGCTGCTGGCATTTCGCTGGCGCGCAAAAGAACGGAGTTCGGGAAACAACAAACAGATCCGACCCCCGCTAAGAGTAAGGGTAACATCTCAGCTAACTCAGTAGTACATCCTAAATGCAGTATCTGAAGACTCCACTCGGTGAAGTCCCATGATGCGCGCAACCAAAAGTCGAGGTGCACGTCATCCATCCGCACCTTCTGATCAACCAATGAAGTCCGCTCCCCAATCTTGAAGTGATCTTGTGTGAGTCAAAGGTGGCACACTGATGAATAATGGTATCAAAGACAATTTGGTCATAGAATCGAATGGGAGGAGACGAAAATGACGCATAATAGTAGCTAAAAGCGTTGGCAACCACCGCATATAAATAGTTTATCCGTTGACGGAGATGAGAGAGATCCCAGACTTAAAGTTGTCACCTTGTGATGGTCGGACTTGTGTGCTGCAATGATTCTGCGGTTTATACCGGCTGGAACCCAGTTCTAGGGACCAGCCCGACGAAGAACGGCAAGTCCCCGTACTGCGAGTAATCATATTACGAGGCGGTCTGCCTTTCCCCGAGGAAGGACGGGTTAGAAAAGGTCGGCCCTAAAAATCGCACACTCCGATCGCCCAACCGTTGACCGTGATCGCCGGCGCATTATTCAATAGAGTCGAACTACTTTTACAACCAAAGAGTCCGGCGCTGCTCAAAAGGCACCTGATGTGCGCAGCTGCACTAGGTACGAGACAGTTATGCCTGCGTCCTCGGGCCAGGCCGGTCACCTGCAGCCAAGACTATTGAGTTATTGGCTCCCCAAAGAAAACCATAAGAACCGCTGCCTCGCCTGAGTAAGAGGCTAGGAGCATGGTCCTCGACCAAAACCCTACATCCTCCCAGTGCCTTGTGGGTCAGACTTTTGAGTCAAAGACTCAAGGTAGGGTACCTCAACCAAACCCCCTTCTACGGCCTGGGCAACCAGGAAGCATCATTTGCCCTTGCATCTCTTCGCTGATCGGCCTTCTCCCACACCCCCTCCACACCCATCAAACAATGCAGTACGATCAATCCCCTAGCCACTGTTTCGTGTCACAACCCTCGCCCAGAAAAATCAACCAAAATAATCACCTACTAACTTCAAAAGATCTGATCCACGTTACAGCCCTTAAAGTCCGTACTCAATGTCAAATTGGGTGACAGGCATCTCTTGGTAAAACTTTGCCTCCCTATCTGTCTATGTATATTGTATCTCCGAAACACGCATACAAGACCTCAATTCGGTCGTGCACCTCAAGCCGCTTAGGACGAGCTCAGATGTTCCACATTTCGCTCTTCGGGTATCCGGTGATCCTGACGCAATTCCTCGTGGTATCTACGGTGTGGAAGTTACACTCAGCCCCTAGGCTAAAAGCGCCTTACTGGATTGGATCCAGTAAACAGTCGTCTTTGGGCTGTGCGGTTGTCTGGCTCGATTAAGATCAATGCAGGTCGATGCGGCAAACGCATACGCTCCAACGGACTGCAGTTCCGAGACTGAGCAGGAGTTTTACTGAGATCTGTCACGACTGCTTCAGTCAGCAAGAAGGACGGATATAGTAATCCTAGCGGGTGATATGAATGCCTAAGCTGGACGACTAAGTTCGGAAGAAGCACAGTTAGTTGGTAGATTTGGAGTCGATGCTGAGCGTACGGATGATGGGGGGCGACTTCTTCAGCTGTGTGCAGATCATCGTCCGTTCCTGACCAGTACGAACTTCCAACGCAAACGCTCACATCGAGTTACTTGGAGGCCACCAACCGCAAAACAGTTATGAACTCAATTGAACCATGTTGCTATCAGTTACAGATCAGAGCCTCAGTTAAGGATAGTCGTTGCTTCTGGGGTACACAACTTGACTGTGATAATGCCATCGTGCGGGCCCGGTTATCACTTCGCTTTCAATCAGCATTACGTATGCCAAAGAAGAGCATCTCCGCTCATCAACTTCGACGAGTCTCAGTAGCTGAAGAGTATCGAAATGATCTGGATAGAAAGCTACTGGAAACGCACAGTCATGTGGACGACGAAGATTGCTTGGAGGATGAATGGAGGCGAGGGCGAGTTAAAGAAACAATTCTCTTGGCTTTCAGAAATGCTTGTCCAGCCCATCTGACTCGACTCAATGAAAACTGGATATCTTCTGGATCAGCAGATCTTATTGCTGCCAGAAAGGCCATACCAGCAACCAGCAACTATAATGGCGCACGCAGATCCCTCCCTCAAACACCGGAGAATCAGGGGCTTGAAGAATGACAGAGAACGATGGTGGATTTCGAAGGCCCAGGAGATGGAGAAGGCTTTCGCTGCAGGCAGCAGCCGCACCCCCCGTTTCAACCGATTCGATCAGCCGGTCAAGAGAAGGCAGGTGTCAGTGGATCAATATGCGAAAAAGACGGAACAGTAATTCACCCCCTCAATTACCGTCTTGAGCGGTGGGCTGAGCACTTCCAAGAACAGTTCAGCTGGTCTCCTTCAACACAACCGCTGGAAGAACCCAGCGGGCCTGAATGGAACATCGACAATAAGCCGTCACCGGCAACCAAAATCCAGGGTGAGATATCAGTCCTCAAGCGCGACAGGGCATCTGGCGCGGATGGTATACACGCCACACTCTTCAAAGAAGGTGGCGGGGTCCTCGTGAACAGTCTGACAACCATAGTGCAGAAGATTTGGAACCAAAACAGAATACCAGACGAATGGAGCTCCTCGACCGTCATCCCAAGAAAGTCATACGAAAACCATCGTGGTACCAGCCTGGTATCTGTCGCACCTAGGGTGCTGTCTGGCATTATTTTGCGCAGGTTGCTTGATTATCGGGAGAGACATATTCGTGAGAATCAAGCTGCGTTTCGCTCTGGCCGAAGACGCATCGACGATATCTTCACTTAGAAACAAATTCTTGAACCGTGCCACTCCTTCAGACGTCCCACGTTGGTCGTTTTTCTTGATTTGAAAGCTCCTTTCGATTATCAGAAACTCTGACAGTGTCTGGCGACCAATGGTGTCCCTTCCAAATTTATATCCCTTAAGAGGGCACTGTGAGCGAATTCCTGTGGGCGCGTACGAGTATATGGCAAGCTTTCGCCTGAATTCACCACGTCCAATGATGTAAGAGATGACTGCCCTCTCACCTTTCCTCATCAACTTTGTTATTGATGTGCTGCTTGGAATTTATCTGCCTGCCTCTGAAACCTCGGGTGCCGAAATGCCCCCGGGACGTTCGCTAATAGACATTGAATATGCGGAAAATATTACTCTCTTTGGTTCAGATCCTCCCCAAATGCAACCGGTTTTAAATAATCTAAAGAACTCTGCCGCACGGTTTAGCATGCGCTTCACACCTGCAAAGTGTAAAGTGCCGCTACAAGACTGGGTGGGATCAAATCCAGACCTCATGCTTGCGAAGCGAGCCAATCGACGTAGTAGATAAATTTGTTTGCCTGGGTAGTTGTATAAATTCCGTTGAATTGGGTGGAGATGAGATTAATTCTCGAATCGGGAAGGCAGGGCAGCTTTTGCCAACCTCTGACATCTATGGAGCCGACTTGACGTCAGTTTGTCTGTTAAGGGCAGAGTTCATACTGCAACAATACGATCCACATTGCTTTATTCATCAGAAACGTGGCCTCTACGCGCAGGGGACACACGAAAGATGTCAGTGTTTGACCGTCGGTGTCTCCGGTGAATTGGTCAGGTCTGGTGGGAACATCGGTTAGTAATGCTGAGCTACATTAGATGGTCCTGGGAAGAATGAACTCTCCCGCGATAGATGAATTACTCACGCTTCATAGGTTACGCTGGTTAGGACATGTACTCCGCATGCCAGAAGACCGTCTGCCTCGCAGAGCTCTTTTTATCAAGCCCTGTGTTGAGTTGAAGCGACCGAGAGGTGGACAGTGTGTGACCTGGCAACGAAGTATGAAAACACTAACCAGTAAACTTAGTCGAGTGGGCAACTGCCGCCTTCCTGGATGGGGACCCCGGGACTCAAATCACCAGTGGTTAATGACATTGGCAGAAATGGCCCAATCGCGCAGTCAGTGGCGCTCTTGCATCAAAGCTATTGCCTTTGCTGCGTAGCTACCCACTTTCCGAACTAATCAAATATACCATCGCCTCCAAGGCTTGGCTGTATGTCTCACAGTACCCCACCTTCCGAAGATCGAAACTGTAGCAGCTGGAACCAATGTGCCTATGTTACACGGTTTATAGCTGATAAATTGAAATGAACTGGAATCCAGTCCAGTAAGTGAGAGCAAGAGCTGCCTGTTGCCCAAGTGGACATAGGGTATAAACAGTGCGAAATCCAACGTGGAAGAGATCATTAAAATTCAAAAGGATGAAATTTAGACGCGGAACAACAGTTAACTAATTGGGCTGAGGCGGCACAATTGAGAGTATTAGCCGAAAGGATCGGCCAACGAAGATCTGCAAGGTGATGCATTCCGGCTGCTCAAGTCCGCTAAGCAGGTTCGTTTGAGATACCGTATACGGAATCTTCGACTCGAAAGCCTGACACAGGAGGCAGTGAGATGCAAAAGCTATTCAAGCAGCCACAGTCCCAGCTTTGACTTAGCAGTCTGACTTGCAACCCAACAGGTGTGAGAGCTTTTAAGGACCCTTCCCGGAATCAGCGACTCAACAGTCTGATCAACTTAACTGCGGAGGTTGCCCCAGCTCGGGGAAGCTGGGTATAAAACCAGGATGTCTGAATTCGGATGCCATGTCTAGAACTGTACTGGGATTTTTAGTAATATGTAGACCATACTTAACAATGTACCAGTGGCTATGGTCAAACGCTGCGGAATCGGAGTGCACAGCTTTTAGGACCAGTCTCTGCTGACATGTCCTTCTTCTGGGAAATACGTTCTCGGTGAACCCATAGATTTATGAATGATGTCCGCTTGGAGAGAATTTCTTATTGCCTACGCATTTGTATCCCAGAGGTTAGCACGACTGCATCCGAAGATTCACTCGTAAAACGACTACTGTTTCTCCTCTTGTCATTCTGATATGGCTGAGCCTCGAGGAACGAGGTTCTAGTGGATCATTACAACGCGCAAGTCCGACGAGCAGGTTAAAGTTGGTCGGGGTAGAAGGGACGTGGTAACCTTCCAATCAATTGCGATGAAAAGGTTTAACCATTGCAGATATCAATAACGAAAGCATTTGATGTTTGGGAGTAAATGATTCTTATAACGTATTCGTTGTTGGACTGTAAAGCATTTCACTTACAGTCAAAATTTCCTTCAGGATGTGCCTTCTTGAAGATACTAACGTAGCACTATGGATGGTGGACTTGTGATTCCTTCTTCGATGAAAAAAGCCACTCGAAGCAAGAAAAGAATGACAACCACCCAACGAAAGTATCCATTTAGGGAGGTACTCTTTCTCGGCAATCTGGAACCTGGAAATGAATCTTAATATAGGCGTAACCTCATCCATATCGCAGACGGATATAATATTCTACAAAAAACTCCAAAAACGTATTCACACTTAAGGTGGTGACTGCAAGCGGAGGACGACTCCTCGTGGACGGGATCTGGCTTAAATAGGTCAATCAGCTGGAACAGGCCACATCACAGTCAGCCTATCGGGTTAAATCGAAAGTAAATTCAAGGTAGTCAACTTTTTATCCTTTCGTAAATAATGAGGTTTTTGGCCACGTGCCGAATCCTGGTTCAGTCTAATTTATCAGATGTAAACCAGGTACCACGAATACACTGGTTTCAGCTGCTACAGTTTCCATCACCGGAAAGTGGAAAAGTGTTGGAAATACAGACAAGCATTGGAGGCGATGGTATGTTCAGTTAGTTCGGGAACTGGGTAGCCACGCATTAATGCAAGGGCACCACCGACTGTACAATCGGACCATTTCTGCCAGCGCCATTAACCATTGGTGGGTTGAGTCACGGAGTTCCCATCCAGGGAGGCGGCAATTGCCGATCCGACCCAGTTTACCAGTGTTTTCATACATCGTTGCCAGGTCACATTTCGGTTGGAACGATATCTCGTATGTAAACATGTTTACGTATCAAACATTAGAAAAAAACTGGGGAAACTGGACAACTAAGATTTCCATAACTTGTGCGATTACCAGCTTCCATGCTGGGTTCAGTAGAACGAGGTTTCACCCTGACATTCATGCTCTGAGGTCTCAAGAAGCATCATTGGCTGCGAGCTCCTGGTCTAAAATTCACCTACCTTTCAAATAAGTGGATGAGTTTTAACCACTCCATAACACGGCACCTCTAGAAAACAACCCGTAATTCACGGTATACATTTTAAAGTATTTTCAAACTGAAGAGACGACTGTAGAACTGTTCCTCTCCTAGTGGTCGTGTTTTGCGAAGTGAAAGTGAGGACGCATTGCTACTATTCATGTTCACCCGAAACTACTCATGAGTAGGCACAAAATGGTCGCACTTGGTGATTTGCCGCAGTTCAGACCCTGTCTGGGGCTTTAAGGTAACTTTTGTCTAAGAAAATACACAGTAACCAGTTGTATCGCACACAACCAACAAAAGAACGCGAAAACAACTGCAACATGGGTGCTTTTCTTCAGCATTGACAGAATCAAGCTTAGCATGTTTGGAAACAACAGAAGGACAAGCATCATGTACTGAATGCACAAGTAGAGATCGCAGGCAAGGTGGCACGGGAAAATACAATCGGTCCTATTCAACCGGGCCCACAATTTCGTATCGTATCACTGAGGATACTGATGTTTTTATAAAGTACCTTCAAATACTTAGTTTTGCAGTGTGTTGTAAACCTCGCTCACACTTACGAATAAAAGTAGTGCAACAGTGTATGGCATTCCCAGTTTGAGTCACTATGTTTGTGTTGGTGGTTGTTTCAAGCTTCGCCTCTCAACCAGTTGTAGGTCTGGATGAAGGTCTTCGACTTTCGCGAATATGAGATGGCTGGTATGGAGGAGGAAGCTAGAGTGAGATCGTCCCAGCGATCGACGTATCGTCCCCGACCCTTATTTTTGGTTTAGAATATCAACTTGGGTCCTTATCTTGGATATTGTTGCGAGTTTCGACTTAGCTTGTAGCGGCCTGAAGGTGTGACACGTGCATCTGAATAGCATCACTTCAGTTCCTTTCACTGTTACGTGGAGATGCATGAGTCAGGCGGCCTTTACTGGTCAGCAGAAAATGTGGCATATTGGGAGAAATGTTACTTTTGAAGGTATACTCATTCGTGGGGTCACACAACAGGCTAATACTCAGAGTTAGAGATTTTGACGAACTGATGACGTTCACATGTAGATTACTGATAATCTGTAACTTCCTATTCGCTGTCATCACTAGTAATAATCTGACTGTCGCTTACATTACGGAGTGTCTGTTTTTATTTCCGTTCGATGGAGTTTTCTTCTTTTCAGTCCAAGTTGGCTTGCTAAATATATGTTGGTGGCGCCTAGTTGAAGGGCGATGCATCGCGTAACGTCTGTCAAATAAATGCAAACGTGTAATTTCAAATTTTGCGATTCTTCATTGTGACGTGTTTTTCAAACTCTTTTCAATAACATTTTGCTGAGCATTTCGTTGCCACATGTTTGAATTAGTTTAGTTGCCAAAGCATGCCATTTCCCAGCATGCATTTATTAAAATGTAGCTGGGATTGGTCGCTGGCCGTGAAATTTGATATGTGTCTGCATAAAGTATTGTGCCACGGGAAGCTAACAGGAGAGCAGCAATCACATAAGCGTGCAATGGCCGGTCGTTTCGTCTCGGCTTGAAAGAAATTTGTGCTACATCTGCTTGCACAATTTCAATGAACAACTTGCACCTGAAGAAATATTGTTCACATCCAAAGACGTTCAGGTTTAACATTGGAGTAGCTGAAAAGTACTCCACTCCTTTGCGAGCACTACGACCTTCGTCACTCTCATGCATCCACGGTTCTCTGAATTGAAGGAGGCTTGAGGTGACTGCTCGTTTGACAAAAAGCTGGGATCACTTTGCGATCCTGTCGGAATCTCCATTCACGCCTTAGTAGGAAGTGTGCACCGCTGATGATTCCCAATAAAGATAAATTATCTGTACGGTACTTCTGGGCTTTTCAGCACAGATTGGCTTTAATTACAGGTCGAAATCTCTAATAAAAATTCCCAAAGTTCATGCTACCATCAATATAGGAAAATAAACCACAATTACATACGCGCGCGAATTTCCCAGTTGCTTTTGAAGATTTTCGGAGGCAAACGTGTAAATATAATAATTTTTTTTTGGATATTCTCTCCACTTTATTTCTGAAACGACATGCGTACATATTATCTGAGCGGCGGTCATTAGCCTATTTGAAAGCGCCAATATGACTTTCGAGCCCCGGTCATCAACATGGCAGTCCGTGGTCTTGTCCACAGGCCACTTCGAATAGAACTGTGAAGAACCGGAAGTCACAAACCCGTGATTTGCACGTACAGATTCGGTTGTAATGTGGTTTGTGCTAACCCTTGAAGCACCGTAAATGGACCATTCCACGTTGGTCCGTGTGTTTGACGCATTCAGGTTGCAAGTAACACCGACCCTATTACGATTACATTTGTGATCATTGATATCCAAACCTCTTCACCCAGATTGGAGTCAACGAACGTTGATTATTCGGTTGTTTTTCAGGCGACACCCTTAAATTGATGCTTTATCAATACAGCAAATATGCAGGTTCAGATGAAGCGATAGGCATTTTTGCCGTGCATCCTGGGGTAGGAGTCTTTCAGTGATTCTGAGCTATATACAGCCTCTCTAAAGACCATGCAGCGACCTATTTACTCGCCGTTTTTGTAATATATGTGAGTTGCGACTGGTAATCCCGACCTTAATACAACCGAAACCGTAGCAGCTAAAGCCGATGTACCTGTGGTACGTTTATAGCTTATAATGTTAATTGAACTAAATTAGCCAGACGTATGGATATAAAAGGCACAAAGAATATTCATAGACACGAATTGAGTTGTGTCCCATTATTTCAGTGGTGACCGTCGTCCCACCGTGCAACCTAACGCGGATGATTCTCGAACACCATGGCGATTTGACTACTGCAATGATAGGTCGTATTATTTGCAAACTATACAGCATTTTGATTCTGAGCATTACTGTTCATACATCAGTAGCCGAAAATCCTCGTCTGCTTCCCTCATTCTCCAACGACTGTTGGTTGCAATTTGAAATTCCTCAGTTTTTGTCTCAATGTCCTTCTCTCCGTGCTAGTTCATAGAATCACTGACAACTTTCAGAGCTGCTTTCTCTGATCGAACAGATTTTCCCGCAAACAGCACCGGGTCAGGCTGAAATGCTCGCGTAATCCGGCTTTTTCTCGGGTACTTTCAAAACCAAAGCGGAAGAATTCAGAATCGTAGTCTGAGGAGCTCGTAATCTTGGAGCTAGCCAAAATATCATTCCCCTGGGGACGCAAGCTTTTAACTCTGTGTTTTCGAAGTTTCTCCACACAACTCCATAAATACGCATGAAGTCAACAATTACGAGTCTTCTTAAAGGATCGTTCGAAGCAGCTGGCAGTACTCGCGTTGACTATAACAAAATACCCCTGTTCTCCCTAATTTCGGCTTGCTTACTTTTTGTGGCGATTTTCATTGCCTTTTGGGAACATAGACCCTTGCTAGGCATGTTCTTTTCCGGCCTAATTCTACGAACCACACAAAACTCCAACATCAACGTTATCAAGTGCACCTTCCTGTGTTGAAGTTCCTTTTGATGCTGGGAACTGAGTTCTGTTGTTGAATGGCATGCTTCTTGTTTTTCATTACGTCGGCCACCTGGATCTTAATGATATCAAAACTGCCAACCATAGACCAGTTGTTTTCCTTTGTTTTTGAATTCAATCACTCTTAAGTTTCTTGTTATAGGGAGAAGCCACTTTTGGTTACTTTGAGCCTCAGCTGTCGCCTTGACTGGTCTTGGGAGTGAAAGTGGAAATACACTTCATCGCATGATATTAGGTCCCCAGAGTCAGCAATGGGGCTGGCAAATGGTTTTTTGCCACAGGCGAGTTTCATCAGCTATGTTCTGCTGTCGTCTTCACTTCAAGGCGACCCGTATGGCGTTGTCATCCTACGATACATTAATGCTTCGATAGATTAGATGAATGTATTGTCTAGCTACCCTAACAACCAATCTCCGTATTGTTATCCGAAGTGAGCGCTTGCGTGATAACCACTTTTTCACAATATTGAGCTGGCCGTTCTCCTTTTGGGAGTATCCCTCTTGTGTGGTACTCTATATCCGGTGATTCAAGTGATTTTAGGATCGGCTAACTCTGCGTATGTTGTTAATGGTTACCTTGCAATGCCACTTTGGTTGCCCTGTTGCATACAATAGGGCTGACTGGCGAATATACATAACTGCTGAGGTCTTTTCACATTCGTTCCCATAACTCGCCGTCTCATTGGTAGTTATCCATTAGGTACATTCATCAGGACTAACAGCTATGTCCGTCTTGCATCACTGTAACACTTAGGCTTCGCTCAGCCACCGCATCAGTAAACATCTTGAGATGAATTTACAAGTAAAAATGATTTCTCGACGTTTATGACTGATGAAATTAGTTAAAACATTGTGGGCTGTATTTTTGTATGGTCGCGAGACTTAGTCACTTCGCCTTCCAGGATGAGGTGCACGTGACCCTCCTGATGTCAGTGTGGAGATACTGAAAAATATGTCGGCTAACAAATGTCGGTGGTGTGAATGCTCATCCTCTATCCAGATTGTCTCTGAGTGTTGGAGGTGTAGGCACTTCGGGTTTTATGATACGCTGGCCCTAGGCCCCCACTGTTCCACATCTTTACATAATAGGGCTTTTTCTCAAATAAATTGACATGGTTATACGGCAGCGAATCGCCGTTCTCCTCTGGTGTTGCTTTCAATGATAATGACGGACGTTGAAATTTCGCAACATACGTTTACCTTCCTTTATAGCTGGAGGTAGCTCAGTAGTCAGGGTGCGAACTTACTGACCGGAAGGTCCGTGGTTCGAACCCAACCTCAGGATCTCGATTGCTTCTGTCTTGGCTTGGTTATCTGGGAGTATCTCAGCCATTGTTTTCCTTCGGATGGCTTCACAGTTATGCACAGAAAAGGTGTTACTGCTGAACAATGATGTTTGATCCCTTGATGTCTTTTTTTAATGATATCTTTCCCAAAGGAAAGCACTGTTGTTCGGCCCCTTCAGACTCCCTTGCAAGCAAGGATAACGGTGTGCCATTTTTCTGTCATGAAAAGTTGGATGGAAGAGAATCCCCGTTTCAAACTAGGTATAACTATGCTCTTTCATATGTGTCTAGCTGTGCAGATAGACGCTAGTTTTGGCCCAGGGTTTTTTGAATGTGATGAGGCGTTACATTATTTGACTTACAGTATTTACTTCCACACTCATTTTGTCATCTTGTGTGGCCCGGTGTTCAATCTTCTTTGCTAACTGTCTGTTCTGTCCCCAGACCTGAGAAAGTTTCGCTGGGTACCAGTTTGGAGGAGGCGCTGGTCTATCGATATGTACTCTGTGCAGAATGTCAGCTGTCTGCATCTCTCAACCCTTCTGAGACTAGTAGTGTGGACAAAGACCGTGCAGATCCACGAAGAATGTTGTTCCAGCCTACTGATTCACCAGGTCGATTGTCCGCTCTCATGGGGGCTAGTCTGGATCCTGATAGTTTGGAATATTGTGGAATGTCTAATGAATCGGAGCGGCCAATTCGTATTGAATTATTCACTACACCAGCTAATTCGCAGGATCCGGTACAACACCGCAGCTGCGGTCCTCAAGGTGCTGAGGCAGTTTTAAAGTATTTGCGCACGGCGACATTTACTCTGGTCCCCGTATATCGTGCTCTACGTGGTCTTCCATCGCCAGAAAAGGCTAGTCTCTGGCCACAGCTTGGTGGTACCTTGGGGCACTACCTCCCAAATTTGACGGAACTGGATCTTAGTGGGTGCCTGGTTAGCAGGTGGAAGGAGGTTGCTGAAGTTTGTTCATTTTGCAAATTTACCAATAGCCTTACTCTCTTATGCTAGATTGGTATCCAACTGCCGTGGTTGAGGTCATTGAACCTCAGTAGCAATCACCTTCGCCTTCCTCTGTTCCTGGCCAGCCCTAGTGGTGGCGCCGAAACAGGTGACGCAGAACAAACACTCCGTGTGAAGTACGACTTGGATACACACCCAAATGACGAAAAGTTGTTTTCACAGGCATTTCCCAATGTTTGCTGTCTTGTACTTGTGCGCTCATTATTTCTGGATTGGCCCGGTTTGTTGCGAATCATCAAGTGGATGCCTTCGCTCAAATCTCTAACAGTTGCTTACAATCAGGTAATTTTATTGTTTGTCTTTATGAATTTTTCCAATTTCCATTCCAGTAGTTCTTAAACCCATCTATCCTTAATAGAAGTGCTTTTACCTCATGTGTAGTGGGGTTCAGGTTCAGTTATTCTAAAGAAAGACCGTGTTCACAGGGTGTTCAGCTTGCATCGGACCTGTTTACCGTTGTGATCCGTCGATCCTAGGGGTGTACTTTCATGGGAACGTTACTGAAGTGTAGAGTGTAGCTAGCCAAACTCAAATGTTCGACACTCCTTATCCAGTGATGGGGATCAACAGGTTTGATCGCCGCTGCTTCTCTGACGTTGACTGTCTGTGGTAAGCTGGATTGTGATTTATCTAAATTTGTGATTGCTATTTGTGTGTCCAATGTACCATTTCCTCAGTACCATAAATGTGAATGTCATCGCTGGTACTGATACATTGCTGTTGTGTCGTCTTCGAAGGTTTGTTTCGAAAGCTCTCGACTATACTTGCCTTGTCCATGGCAACCCACCACGCTTCCCTCTACTTCTGTTTTGCCCTAATCTGCAGTAGAACAATCCAACATCATTCGAGCACCGCATCCCCTTATTTGCCTTGTCGCCGGTGCGCGAAATGGCACCAGCTAAAGGAAAAGACTAGACAGGACCTTGTGCCTAACCTACCACATCATCAGCCTTATCATCGTCATCATAATCATTGCCGTCGACCGCAGTACACCAGTAGCAAATACTGATACTTAGTTGTGGGAGAGGAATGTCCTCGTAAAAAGTGGAAATGAAGGTAGAGTGGCGGCCTAGTGTAAACAGCCTTTTTTCCTCTAGAAAACGCTCTATAACAACGTGTCTACACCTTCAGGTAGCAACGAAACAATCGCTTTTGAGCATCATATTGGAGTAAGACACCATCATTGCGATTGATCCAACGTCATTCACTAACCTCGCCCAGCACGGGTCCTGCAAAGGAGGGGTAAACTTAAACTAGTTAGTTCATCTAGGGAGTGACGGTATGCTCGCCACTGGGACCGGTTTCCTGCCATGACCTGTACGGATCCTGACGATATACAAGGAGAGTCACCTGGACGTGTTTATCCCGCAGCACTTAGTTTGGTTAACTTAGAACACATAGTTTGCAATCATATGATTTCGACATGGTCTAGTCAGACAACTACACAACTTATAAATAGGGTACTCAGTTTGTCTGTGGTCGTCTTCATCTCGCGATGCCGTGTCACACCCCCATCCCCGAAACATAGTAGGCGGGGATTCCGTACGCGCAGTGCATCTCCTTACTGCAACCTGGTCAACTCTCCTGATTTTGATTCGCTACCAAGTACTCACTTCACGCCACCTCATTCCGGACAAGGTTCAGTCAGCTGACGCTGTTATGCTGGAGGGCATCCACGATCAAACGGTTGAAGACGTTTTCGTTTCTGGAGTCGATTCAAGTTGTTAGAAACCCGTAAAAGACATGTGGCGTAAGTGATCCCAGTGGCTAGTTTCTGTCCTTTCGCAGAGTGACTACCTAGGTACAGTATGCCTGTAGTTGTGTCCTGAGCGTTGTTGCTGCTGGTTTCCATCCAGATTGTCTGAATAGGTGTCTGGAGGTGTGGGCCCCTCAAAATAATTGTGGAAAGCTAGCAGAGTCCATTCCCACTTTTATTCTTTTCTTTACAATAAGGCTTTCAAATAAATAATGGTGGTGCGGTAGCGAAGCGTCAGTGTTGTATATTGATATGCTTTTGATGATGATGATGAGGTTCGCAAAGGACGTTGGTCTTGCTCGAATGTGTTGCTCAGGTGTGTTTATTTCAGTAGTTTTGGAAGGCACGCGTACCTTGCTTTTGATCGGTTCCCTTCTAGGCCCTCTCTCTGTGGCTGTCTCGCAGCTGAGCGACAGTTTCCACTACTGGTGTAATCCCGTCTCTGATGATCAGAGAGTGAACGTGGTCTGAACTGATATTATTTCAGAACGATCGGTGTTCCAATACAGCCTCGCCACCGATTGCTAATAGCAATGTGATCCTTTCAACTCCATGCATGCTCGCTAGCCGGGTGGTACCAGGTAAGACAACTGAATCGACTATCTCCAAACCCAGTACTGTCGATAAACAACTGGTGGTCAGCATAAAGTTATATGAGACGTTGATCCTTGCGCCTTGCGTCCAAATCATGCATGCCGCCAAACTATTCTCAGATGATTTGAGGTGCCCTACGTATGCTTTGAGGTCTCCAGCTATTACGAACCTTTCCGAATTTCCCTTCTTGATTAGGTTCGCCCTTCGCTGAGTCAAATCTACGGTTTGTTGGCACATAAGCAAGAACCATAAACAAACAGCGGTTATTATTTCGGCGGCTGCATCTCTCTATGGAAGCGGACAGATGACCGGCATTGCGACGGGTGTCCAGTCAAGGAAAAAGTCTCAGTTTTGGGGTGCATCAAGTTGCAGCAGCCGAAAAGAATCTTCAAGTTTGCAGTCGGCGGCATTTTGGTAGCGACTTTTCTCGAAGCTCAACTGAGATACTTGGATCTTTCATTCTAACTTCAGAGGTGCTGGAAACGTCTATAGACGAACCATCGATGGTGGGCACAACAGGAGCATTTAAGCCAACTTACTTCAGAGTTCGAACGTCCGTGGCCGTAGTAAAATTGGGATCTAACTATTGAATACCAAGCCGTAGGTTTCAGCGGTGGCGCGCTACTGATCACTCCCCTGAGTGCCCAACTGACGTTTCTGAAGAAGAATGATCTAAAAACCGAGGCATAGTTTAAGAGAAGATAACGAAGAAAGATTCGAGGCGTCAGCAGTTATATTTTCCCTCCTATCTGCCTCACTGTATGCAGCGAATTAGATGACTCAACTGATGTCATCACGTGACTATCATAATACTATCGCGATAGTCTAACTTAACGCATGAGGTGCCACACTTGTTGCAACCTCCGACCTGGAGGACCAAGGGATCATGTCGGTTAGACTTCTGTTTGTTGACCTACTTGGTAGAGGGGCACCGTGGATACTGCACAGGTATCCTCAACTGTAAGTTGATGGATTCTTTTAGATACTCAGACCGTCATATTACAATAAGGTTCAACCTCTTCACGGCAGCTAGCTCACATGTTTTTTGAAGTAAATCAATTGGATGGCCTGGATGAATTCCGACAGCAGAACTGACTTTAACATCCTCTAGTAATCATTCTTTTCCACGTTTCCAAGTGAGTTCAGGGAGCATCATTATTTATCACGGGTGACACATCTCCCCCAGAGAGACATCTTTTCTTGTGTCGATGTTTTAGAAGACAACATTTTCCCTGCGAGGTCCATGCATTGTCACATTACTTGATGACATCTTGTTTACACAATAACCGATGTGTTGTGTATTCAACCTTCCCCCCACAATGCCCTTGTTAGTACTCACGAAGTTCTGCGGCAAGCCTTAAAGTGCATCATGCTTAACTCGGTCTTTTTTCTGTGTATTGCAGTTAGGCGACTTACCAACCAATCTGGACGTTGATACAGTGCATGCTTTTCGTCGATTAGTTGAGCTGGATCTTACTGCAACAGGAACAAATGAGCTCGGTTACCTATTCTCCATCCTCGGTCCGTCTACGGTGTTGGACACATTACTACTGAGTCAGAATCCCATCGCAGCTTTCCCCGAATTACCCGTCTCTCCCGAAGCGGTACATTCAGATGGTCCTTTTGCTCCTTCTATATGGTTTCAAGCGCTCACCACATTGAATATGAAAAGCACAGCGTTCACTAACTGGCATCCGATAAAACAACTATTACGGTTGCACAAATTGGAGCAGTTGACTTTTTCCGATTGTCCGGTTCTGGAAGATTTGACGATGTAGGTTGTTCTTGGTAACTTACACTTATCTTAGCTCAGCTTATCTTGCGTACCTACGTGACAGCCCTTAAAATGACGGAGTTTTCCTAGCCTAATTTTCCTTGTTAACCCTTCTTTACTCACCCCATCCGGAGCCACCGTTCCAGAAATGCCATCTGTCGCCTCCAATGCCGTCCGAAAGGATGAGGAGTTTTACAATTCCATCGATTGTTTACGAAACTTTCCTTGAAGTAAGGAATTCTCAGTCGGTTCAGGCTCTTTTCACTTAGTAGACTTGAGATGATTTCGAGCAACCGTTCAGCTGTAGCACCTTTTTGGTGCATGGCTTCCATGAGACCGAAGGAAACATGAGAGTTGAGCTACCATCGGGTTGGCTAAGAGAGAAAAGCCGGGACTTTGTTTTGAACCAACAAGCTTTGCTGTCAGTGTCGCTCGCGTCACTTGGCCATCTGGAGCTGGAATGGCTAATTCTTGAAAGGTTTGCCCAACTTTGACTACTTCCGCTGGCAAGTCAGTTATACTGCTTCATATCCCGTATTTCAGCTGGGCTTTCTACAAGTCTATCTAGGACTTACTGATCCGAATGAACTTGTGCCATGGCTTTGCAACCTACTTTGCTTTTCTCTTTCTGCTCGTAATCTTTACTCGCTGAGGAAAGTAGAACAGCTTAGCGTACCTCCACTTACCGTTTGTGTACAATGATTTACTTAGTTCATCGTCTCTGCTGTGTTACTGTCGTTCTTCTCGTCGTCAGTGAGCAACGCTATGGCAGCCAAAACTGCAAGTAGGCCGACCACACAGACATATCGGTGAATCTCACTCCCATCTACTCTCTCGTCAATTTTGGTCTCACTTAGACCGTTGTATTATTCAGTTGCTCGTATCATTTTACACAGGGTATGTTGTGGCCAACTGATAAATAAATGATAAAATAAATAAGTGATAAATGGAAGGTTTCGACTGTTCGATCGCCTGTGTTTTGTGTGATATTTCTTTCACTTCCGATATTCCATTGTGATTTCCACTGTGACTCGAGGTAGTTCAGTGGTTAAGGCGCGACCTTGATGACCGGGACGGTCTGTGACTCGAACCCAATGCCAGCTTCCCAACTGCTTCTGTCCACGCTTGAGCAATCTTCCGGTATCTCAGCCCCAGTGCTTCCTTCGGTCAGTTTGGCTGCTAGTCACCGAAGGTCACTTCAGTTTACCATCTCTAAACCATTTAACAAGTGTACGTTGGTTTCAGCTGCTACAGTTTCGGTCATGGGAAAATAGGAGGGCGTGGGAGATATAGCCAAGCGTTGGAAGCAGTGAATTGATCAGTTAGTTTGGGAAACTGGGCAATTACGCATTGGAGGCACTAGCTTTAATGCATGGGCGCCACTCATTGCGTGGTTGAATCACGTCTGCCAGTATCATTCATTATTGGTTGGTTGAGTCCCGGGGTCCCCATCCAAGAAGGAAGCAGTTGCCGACCCGACTAAGTTTACCGGTTAGTGTTTTCATACTTCGTTGCCAGTTCATACACTGTCCACCTCTCGGTCGCTTCCACTCAGCACATGACTTGATGAAAAGAGCTCTGCGAAGCAGACGGTCTTCTGGCATACGGAGTATATGTCCTAACTAGCGTAACCTAAGAAGTGAGAGAGTTCCTGCATCCTAAAACCATCTGGCATACATCAGCATAGCTAGTCTGATGTTCCCACCAGACCCGACCAATGCTTCGGGGATACCGATGGTCAAACACTGACAACTTTCGTATTTCCTATGCACGTAGAGGCCACCTTTATTATCCGTAAAGCAGTATGGATCGCACTACCGCAGTGTAAACTCTGCCCTTAACAGACAAACTGACGTCACGTCGGTGCCATAAGTGTTGGAAATTGGCAAAAGCTGCCTTGGCTTTCCCGATCCGCAAAGTAATCTCATCTCCAGCCAGTCCACCGGAATTTATACAACTGTCCAGTTAAACAAATTTATCTTCCAGGTTGAATGGCTCGTCTGCAAGCATGAGGTTTGGGTTTGGTCCCATGCAGTCTTGTAGCAACATTTTACACTTTACAGGTGTGAAGCGCATGCCGAAACGTGAGGCAGGATTATTTAGGTTATTTGAAATGGTTTTCATCTTTGAAGGATCTGAATCAAGGAGAACATTTTGATCCCAAAGGTTTTAGAGACAGGCAGATGAATTTCAAGCAGCAGATCAGTAACAAAGTTGAAGAGGAATGGTCGGGAAGGGTAGCCTTGTCTTACATCACTGGACGTGGTGAACTCAGGTGGAAGCCTGCCGTATACTCGCACCCGTCCACAGGAGTTCGCATACAATGCCCCCATAAGGGATGCAAATTCAGAAGGGAAACATCTGATCGTCAAACACCGTCAAGGTTTCTGATGATCCATAGGATCAAAAGCAGCTTTCAGATAAAGAAAAACGACCAACTTGGGACGTCTGAAAGAGTGGCGCTGTTCAGGAACTTGTCCTAAGGTAAAAATATGATCTTCGGCCCGAGCGAAACCCAGCTTAGTTTTCGAGTTTGTCTCTCCCGATGATCGACCGACCCACGCAAAGTAATGCCGGAGAACACCTTGGAATCGACGGCCACTAAGTTGATGTCATGATGGTTTCCACATGACGTTGCTGCGCCTTTTTTGAAGGTTAAAATCACGCTTGGGGGCTTCGTTCCACTACTATTGTGCTTTCGTCCGAAATCTTTAGAAATAAGGTCAGACTGTTCACCAGGACTTCATAACCTTCTCTGAAGTGCGGATTGCAGTCCATTCGGCCTGGATGCTTTTTCACTTTAGTGGAATGACATATCATGCTTGACTTCTGTTTCTGATGGTGGGCTGCTGTCGGTGTTTCGTTTCTGCTCATTGGGTTTTTGCAGAAGTTGTGTTGAAGAGATCAGCTGAACTATCCTTTACAGTTTTCAAGCCCGTCGTTCAAGATGGCGATTTTGCGAATGAATTGGTGTTCCATCTTTTTCGCAGATTGTTTCACTGACACCTGTCTGTTGTCCAGTTGGTCGAATCAGCTGAAATAGGGTGTGGCTGTTGCCTGTAGCGAAAGCCTTCTGCGTGTCCTGGGCCTTCGCAATCCACCAGCGCTCCCTCATTCTTCAGGCTCTTGATTATTCACCATTTGAGGGCTCTGCGTGCGCCATCACTGTCGCTAGTTGCTGGTATGGCCTTTCTGGCAGCAATAAGACCTGCCGATCTCGATAATGTGTTCATTTAGTCGAGTCGGATGGCTTGGACAGAGTTCTAAAAGGCGAGTCGATAGCTTCATTAACTCGTTTCCGTTAAACCTCCAACCGATCTTCATCAATAGCGTGACTGTGCGTTTCCAATAGCTTTTCAGACAGACCATTGAGCTGCTGAAGCCCGTCGAAGTTGACTGGACTGTTTCTCGAGTTTCTTGGTGTGCGGATTTTGCTTGTAGTAGCTGCACCTCCCTTCGTGATAATGCTAATTTTACTTTAAGCATCCCATGTGAAAACCCAAATGCCTAAGTACACGACCGTCGTCAGCACAAAGCACCCTTTTTCTGACTCTGTGTATTACCAGATACTTCAACTGGTATGTTCATGGGTTTCCACTATTTAGCTGACCGATTTGCTCCGTTGATTTGGCTTACATCCAGAAGCACCTTTGACCTCACATCCGTTAACAGTGGGTTTTCAGTACACTTTTGTTTCTGGACTAAAGTGGTCAAATATTTCGGATTAGACCACTACTCACGAGCGACCACCCACTTGCTCGCTTTATCCGCTATGAAGCCTGAACTTTCACAACAGGCCGTGAAATTTACTACTGCCGCTGGACCAAAGTCCGTCAGCCCCAATAGGCTATATCTCATGGTGACATATGGAAGAGATCCTCGCGAAGGCCTTAAATTAGAAGTCACATTAAAAGCTGGAGGTTTGAATAAAGATGTTATGTTACCCGTACAGTACCGCTGTCGCGAAGAAACGTTGGCGACCCAACAACCAACGTGCGTTTAGTCTGTGATGGCATCGGAATTGACTTTTTATCTTACACATTAAGCACAGTCATTGTTAGCTATAATAACCCATATGCTGCCCACCCAATTAGTCGAAGCTTGCGTTTCAAGGTCCCGCAGTTCATTTTCTTAAACGTTAGAGCAGCTTGAACCCTATCCTGGTCGGTGTGACGGTTTCTGCATTTCCGTTTCCCACTGAGCTATTCTGGGTCTCTGTGGTACTCGCGCAGTCTGATACCGAATTGGTCAGTGGGTAGAGACCAGGTTAACGCAGTCTTCCGGTCCTCGAAGCCGGGGGTTCGAACATGTGGGGTTGAATGTTCCCTAGAAAGTTGACTACTTTGGTAATATCACACCAACCACCGCTGCCTTCCGATCAGGATTTTGAGCCAAAGGCTTTGGTTAGGGTTAATCGTCATCTTGTTTAGGTTTGGGCGTCGGGGCAGTTTCTCAGTCCACATGCAACCACGGATTTTACAAATACCGTTAACTTCATGCCACATCGGATATCGCCCGCTACAATCATCCGGGCTTACTTGCTGCGTATCACAAGGCGAGTAAGCGAAAACAGTCTGCTGGTGACACCTCATGCTATACTGGCTGGAACTTCATTCCTCAAGGTTTAGCCATCAGGAAGGCCAAAAGGATGCAGCTAGACAAAGAGCTGCAAGAGTCGCGTTACGAAGTGGTCTGGGGGTGGTTGTCCTCGACAATGGGAATGCAAGGGAAGTTTCCCCCAGGTGACCGAAATGTCCATATTTATAAGAACAGCGATGCTGACTCCCTCCGAGAATGGATGGGTTAGAAAATGTTGGCTCTAAAAACCTCACACCGATCGTCCAACTGTTTGTCGTGACCGCCGGTACTTTATTAGATACAGTCGGCATACTTTTGAAATCAGAGGATCTGGTGCTGCTCAGAAGGCACCTGCTGTGCGCAGTTGCCTCGGGTCAGGTAAGCTTCTCACAGCCAAGTGGATCAGACTGTTGAGTCATCGGTTCGGGGCAGGGTACCCCAGGAACCAGGACATGCACTGGATACTCCAAAGGATATTTTCAACGTAGTTGCGTTTAGTGTCCATACTCTTTGTCAGATAAGTTAACATGCCTCACTTGCTTAAGTCCCTTCCTCTCTAAAGATCGGTGTGTACTGTCTCCGAAACACGGATAAGAGGCCCTATTACGGTACTGTATCTGAACGGGATCCAAGGCAGCTCAGTTTACTCACAATATACTCTCCGGGTGTCAGGTGATCCAGAAGAGGCTCCCCGTGTTCTCAATGGTGTGAGTATTCCGTTCAGTGTGGGACGCTTAAGATGCTCTGCTTGACTGTATGCGGGCCTGTCAGAATCCGCAACCAACAAAACCGAACCTGAAGTCTGTTCATTATCTCTGTATGCGTCCCAACAAACTCCACTAGTGACAGCGTCAAAGACGCTTTTTATGGAGAACCTTCTAGGCTTTACGGATGGTCAATTGCATTTTTTCTGGTTGGTGATTTGAATGCTCAGTTGGAAAGAATAAACAGGCATTCTCTCAGAAGTGCCGGTGACGGTTGCTTCCTACAACTGTGCAGTGATCACCATCTGTTTGTCTCAGGCACAAACGTGAGCGTCGATTACCTGATGCCCTTCAAACCCTAACCAATCGAGCACTCGGACTGACCACATATCAACCGTCCATAGATACCGGTCTTGTGTTCAAGACAATAGCTCCTTTTGAAACACCTTTGCAGAGTCGGATCGTGTCCTGTTTCGTCCCCGTGTTGCAGCTGCCTTTCCAGCAGCTAGGAAGAACATTC
>SJOL01008338.1:132057-179621 GCA_004794785.1 Opisthorchis felineus | reverse complement strand
AAAGAGCGTTTGGCTTAGTCGTTCGCGCTGCTTTGTGGCGATTTCTCTCCAAGGATGTACCGACCACCTTCGTCACAATCGCGCAACCTTCACATTTCAACATCCGTGGGCGTATGAAAGTCGACGGAAACCATTTCCAGTTTATTTCAAAACGATTCGTGGTATCATAACCAGTTGTGATATTTGAATCCTCTACTACTTTATGAGCTATTTATACGTACAACTTACAGGAACATGTTACATCTAAGACCTCTTATTGGACTACTTGGTCAGCGTTGAACGAACCCCCTACCCACGTCCTCACTTTCGGATTCCGCATCCTAACATGTCAACCATCGTTCACTCAACATCATTGGCGAACGAAACTCTGACAGCTAGAACCAAGTTACTATGCATTTCTAGTGGCAGTGGTGATGATAAAGATCCCGCCGCTATTACTTGTTCTGTTCATTCACACAGCTTCTCTGACTCCTATTTGCGTAGCAACTTCCTTGTGATCTGCGGCCGGCGCTATCTCCAGCATCATATATACAGCACTCTTGCCATGTGTAACGACTTCAAAGTAGAAAGTGAATTCCGTCGTATCAGAGACCTCGTCACAACTCGAACGGGCCCCTCATTCACAGATGATTACTGAAAAGGGATAAGAGGGAGAAGCTCATCTGCATCCACTTCTTAAGCGTCACTTCCTTCCTACATTAATACCCAATCTCTCGCTGCCTAATACCCAACATTAATAATCAGAAAATGCACCAGCCTGAGACGCTTGAGTCGTTGGTGTGAATGCTTACTCATAATGCTGATGTTTACCATTGGTTCCTGGCTCACTGTTCTAGAAACCACATTCAGCTTTCATTTGTTTCGGTTGTGAAAACAGATCACTTCATTCTTCTCTTTTGTGGACAGAGAAACTGCGCGACAAGAACTCATTGCTCGCCTTCCACACGTATCTTGCATTAATCGGATCCAAGTCTGTCCAGACGAACGGCGTGGCGCTGAGCTAGATTACTTAAAACGTTATGGCGCAATCTGGCGGTCTTCGGGAGGAGCACCAACAGGTACTGGTCCCGGACTTGTTGATAATAAGAACGTCATTACCATGAGCTCAGATTTTGCACAAGAGCATCCAGTGTTTGTCAAGCTGTGCAGTAAATGGGGCGTACCAGACGACGGGGAGTCGAAGGTAATGAGACCAAATTATTTTTGCAATTTTTTCCTCGCCGATCTTTGCTGTCTGAATCAGTTGGGGCGTGCACAGAATTGTGCTGATGCACTTATTCACTGGCTCTTGCTACTTGCTTTTGCATTTATCTGCTTATTTGGTTAATGACAGTGTTAGTAGCCAGGACCCCTATGAGTGTGTATAGTATCCACTTAACTGTCCGCCCATGTCGCTCTGTCTCGCCGTTGGGGAGCCGATAACTGAGAACGTCAGCATGACAAACTGGACCAGAATTTTCCCCAACTGTATTAAATTCTCAGCTCTCGAAATGAGAGACTGATTAAAAAGCTAATTCTTCATAAATGGTACCATTTAACACACGGTATATTCACGCTCCTCGTTTGAACAGCCTTTCGTCTGGTAGTTCTGCACCCAGGCGGGAAGCACGGGATTCGAATTTCGCTTTTATTAGAGCTAACAAGCAGTATGTTTGTCTCCACCTTGCTCAGTCATCATTATGGACAGCAAAACAGCGGTTCTCAACACCTCCTTACCACATAACCGTAATTTCTTCAAAAATTTTATTGTTGCAGGAGGAATGGAAGGAGAGTGAAGGAACGTAATGTGTTCCCGCTACAAGCTTTCCCAGTTGCCTTCACCTCCAAACACTCATCCAGACAAATTAAATAGAAAATACAAGGAAGTCATTAGTATCCATTAGAAGCCGTCTTTCAACGTCTCAAGTCAAGCACAGGGTTGATCACGTGGACCCGAAATGAAAGACAAGTCGCATCGACCCTACCCAGACTTTGTAATCACCTTCATACTCTCCTCCAGATCAAAGGTTAGCAACCTCTGTTCTTGCACAACTGCGAATTAGGTGCGGGAAACAGCACTGATTTCCGAAGCCGGTGATTTGACGTGCGCAACCCACTGTATTTCCTGGATACGTTCTTCGATTAGAGTCCCTGTTTCACAACCGAACACTCGTTTTCTGGTTGTTCCTTTGCGGATTCGTAGGCCTCAGCCTACACTGGTCATAGTCCTGAAGCACAATGGTCACATCTCAAAATCATGCAACAAAATAGCCCGTACTGTGGCCTGGTATAGACGCCCATTGAGGTTCAACGATACGCTGCTTTGTCGCCACGTTAACAAATGCGATCCGCACCCCAGAGATTCATGTGCTTACCTCACCTGTCAGTCGGATGTCATCGGTGCTTGTGAAATTTCCAGGACAGGTAAAATTAGTGCCTCTTCTTGAATTGCAACTGACTGCATTTCCAAAAGCGTGATCTTACATGTTGTGGGAGCAAAGTTCATGCCAGAGGACAGTACGGTTCTAGTAGTCCATCCAAAAACGTTTGTGCCTTCTGTTCCTCTTCGAAAACGGGGACGGGACGATGTAGCCCGTGCATTCTAGGTCAGCAATTATTTATACGTCAGGATTTTTAAAGCTTAGGCTTGTTTCGTTTATCACAAAATTGCCTAGAAAGTTGGCATTTCTGTCGGGGCAACGCCTTTGTCGGTAAGCTTTTTTGAGAGCCTACTACATACTCTCACACGCCCGAAAGTCTGTGGATGCAAAGAACATATATGCACAAAGTTCCTGGACGCTATTTGCTGTGCAAGTGTGTAAATGAGAACAGGTTGGTCAAGAGTTAAAAGCATCTTGGAAATCCAGGAACATCAAAATTGTGGGTCGCGTGCACGTAAATGGCATTGCTCTGGCGCCTGACTGAGTGTGAAGGTCTAATCAATCCCCAGGAGGCAAAAATTTCGCTTGCTGTCCTATACCCAATGCTTCATGGTTGTCATGAGGCAACATAGGACTAGTGTAGCTATGTATCTCTTTACAGCTGGAGTCAGCCGATTCCTGTGGTTGCCATATTAATCGCGGCCCCCTTTTTTGAAAGTGGGTACTGTTATTGATTCATTGTAGTTGTCTGGGCTAGTCTCCTTTCCCCAGATAGATAAAAATAAATCAGCAACTCCTGACTGGAGAACTATCCCCCATCCCTGTACAACGTGGTGGGTGGTCATCCGGACCAAGAGCACAATGGCATTTTGGAGAATAAATGCACTCATAAACCTTCGAGGCCAAAAGAGGTTCCAAGTTCACCGCCCAAAGTTCTAATGCAATCGGAGAGTTCGACTGAATTGCTGTAAGTGGTCGCGAGAATTGTCGTTCAAGCGATCGAAGCGTCTTTCTTCAGTAAGGATGACCGAGACAATTTTATCCTTGGTGGTTTCGCTCACAGGCGGTTTTAATGGACCCATCTTACTGAAATAATATTTGGATATTCCCGGCATTGTTTGCCACTTCCTTGTCCACCAGACCTTAATGCTTGGCGTGCCCACTAATCTTCAATCGACATCTGAGCCCGACCCTAGCTTTTTGATAGGTCCTACCTAGGCTTGAGCAACCTGGCGGCATCTCAGCCCTCGTACTTCCTTCGGGTCGCGCGGCAGCTAGGCGCTGAAAGGGTGCCACAGATGAAAAAATTTCACCTTATATGAGGCTGTGGTTTATCTTTTCAGTTCGTAGAATTGCAACCCTTCAACACTGCATACCTAAAACTCAGTGGTTAAACTGAAGCCAGTGAACATGAAAGGGTGTCGAACAACTAATGTCAAAATACAAGCACTGTTCTGACCACGTCTATGGAGATAAAAACCCGTTGTTTTTTGTGACTGTCTGCTATAAGGGGACTGTATGTCATGTTTGTATCCGTTCCATCGCAAATCGGAACAACTCATACCATTCACTCACTGTATTCATTCGGTGCTTTCCTTTAAACTCATTCTTGTTTTACCGTTTTCTTGCTGTCCTATCTAGTTCATTACCCGATCACTTAAGGAAGGGCTCATGAACATCACATTCGTGTTAGAAGACCCAAACAATAAAGATATGTCTCCCACAGCCCTCTCGTCACAATCGCCCCAATTCGTAAATCAGAAAGAACTAACTCGCCGTATTCCCGGACGAATGACTGTCGGTCACCTGAGAATGATGGTACGTCGCTTATTCAAAATTCCTGCAAAATCCTCTTTCGATCTGGTTGCACAAGGCGAGCGCCATCATAAAATTAATACGGAAGTTGTCTTGGATTCGGACACACGTGAATTTGGATTCTATTGCTTAGAAGACGGCGATAAGATATATGTACGAATCCACGCCTAAGTATTCATGTTGTAACTCCTTGTTGCGGCGCTTTCTCTTACCGTCGTTTGGGTCTCACGTGCCAACCTTCTTTCCGGACCCAACTTTCCTCGGTGATACAATACGAAATTGTGGGTTCGGTTGAATAGGACCGATTGTATTTTCCCGTGCCACCTTACCTGCGATCTCTACTTGTACATTCAGTACATGATACTTGTCCTTCTGTTGTTTCCAAACATGCTAAGCTTGATTCTGTCAATGCTGAAGAAAAGCACCCATGTTGCAGTTGTTTTCGCGTTCTTTTGTTGGTTGTGTGCGATACAACTGGTTACTGTGTATTTTCTTAGACAAAAGTTACCTTAAAGCCCCAGACAGGGTCTAAACTGCGGCAAATCACCAAGTGCGACCATTTTGTGCCTACTCATGAGTAGTTTCGGGTGAACATGAATAGTAGCAATGCGTCCTCACTTTCACTTCGCAAAACACGACCACTAGGAGAGGAACAGTTCTACAGTCGTCTCTTCAGTTTGAAAATACTTTAAAATGTATACCGTGAATTTCGGGTTGTTTTCTAGAGGTACCGTGTTATGGAGTGGTTAAAACTCATCCACTTATTTGAAAGGTAGGTGAATTTTAGACCAGGAGCTCGCAGCCAATGATGCCTCTTGAGACCTCAGAGCATGAATGTCAGGGTGAAACCTCGTTCTACTGAACCCAGCATGGAAGCTGGTAATCGCACAAGTTATGGCAATCTTGGTTGTCCAGTTTCCCCAGTTTTTTTCTAATGTTTGATGCGTAAACATGTTTACATACGAGATATCGTTCCAACCGAAATGTGACCTGGCAACGATGTATGAAAACACTGGTAAACTGGGTCGGATCGGCAATTGCCGCCTCCCTGGATGGGAACTCCGTGACTCAACCCACCAATGGTTAATGGCGCTGGCAGAAATGGTCCGATTGTACAGTCGGTGGTGCCCTTGCATTAATGCGTGGCTACCCAGTTCCCGAACTAACTGAACATACCATCGCCTCCAATGCTTGTCTGTATTTCCAACACTTTTCCACTTTCCGGTGATGGAAACTGTAGCAGCTGAAACCAGTGTATTCGTGGTACCTGGTTTACATCTGATAAATTAGACTGAACCAGGATTCGGCACGTGGCCGAAAACCTCATTATTTACGAAAGGATAAAAAGTTGACTACCTTGAATTTACTTTCGATTTAACCCGATAGGCTGACTGTGATGTGGCCTGTTCCAGCTGATTGACCTATTTAAGCCAGATCCCGTCCACGAGGAGTCGTCCTCCGCTTGCAGTCACCACCTTAAGTGTGAATACGTTTTTGGAGTTTTTTGTAGAATATTATATCCGTCTGCGATATGGATGAGGTTACGCCTATATTAAGATTCATTTCCAGGTTCCAGATTGCCGAGAAAGAGTACCTCCCTAAATGGATACTTTCGTTGGGTGGTTGTCATTCTTTTCTTGCTTCGAGTGGCTTTTTTCATCGAAGAAGGAATCACAAGTCCACCATCCATAGTGCTACGTTAGTATCTTCAAGAAGGCACATCCTGAAGGAAATTTTGACTGTAAGTGAAATGCTTTACAGTCCAACAACGAATACGTTATAAGAATCATTTACTTCCAAACATCAAATGCTTTCGTTATTGATATCTGCAATGGTCAAACCTTTTCATCGCAATTGATTGGAAGGTTACCACGTCCCTTCTACCCCGACCAACTTTAACCTGCTTGTCGGACTTGCGCGTTGTAATGATCCACTAGAACCTCGTTCCTCGAGGCTCAGCCATATCAGAATGACAAGAGGAGAAACAATAGTCGTTTTACGAGTGAATCTTCGGATTCAGTCGTGCTAACCTCTGGGATACAAATGCGTAGGCAATAAGAAATTCTCTCCAAGCGGACATCATTCATAAATCTATGGGTTCACCGAGAACGTATTTCTCAGAAGAAGGACATGTCAGCAGAGACTGGTCCTAAAAGCTGTGCACTCCGATTCCGCAGCGTTTGACCATAGCCACTGGTACATTGTTAAGTATGGTCTACATATTACTAAAAATCCCAGTACAGTTCTAGACATGGCATCCGAATTCAGACATCCTGGTTTTATACCCAGCTTCCCCGAGCTGGGGCAACCTCCGCAGTTAAGTTGATCAGACTGTTGAGTCGCTGATTCCGGGAAGGGTCCTTAAAAGCTCTCACACCTGTTGGGTTGCAGGTCAGACTGCTAAGTCAAAGCTGGGACTGTGGCTGCTTGAATAGCTTTTGCATCTCACTGCCTCCTGTGTCAGGCTTTCGAGTCGAAGATTCCGTATACGGTATCTCAAACGAACCTGCTTAGCGGACTTGAGCAGCCGGAATGCATCACCTTGCAGATCTTCGTTGGCCGATCCTTTCGGCTAATACTCTCAATTGTGCCGCCTCAGCCCAATTAGTTAACTGTTGTTCCGCGTCTAAATTTCATCCTTTTGAATTCTAATGATCTCTTCCACGTTGGATTTCGCACTGTTTATACCCTATGTCCACTTGGGCAACAGGCAGCTCTTGCTCTCACTTACTGGACTGGATTCCAGTTCATTTCAATTTATCAGCTATAAACCGTGTAACATAGGCACATTGGTTCCAGCTGCTACAGTTTCGATCTTCGGAAGGTGGGGTACTGTGGGACATACAGCCAAGCCTTGGAGGCGATGGTATATTTGATTAGTTCGGAAAGTGGGTAGCTACGCAGCAAAGGCAATAGCTTTGATGCAAGAGCGCCACTGACTGCGCGATTGGGCCATTTCTGCCAATGTCATTAACCACTGGTGATTTGAGTCCCGGGGTCCCCATCCAGGAAGGCGGCAGTTGCCCACCCGACTAAGTTTACTGGTTAGTGTTTTCGTACTTCGTTGCCAGGTCATACACTGTCCACCTCTCGGTCGCTTCCACTCAGCACAGGGCTGGGCGAAGAGAGCTCTGCGAGGCAGGCGGTCTTCTGGCATGCGGAGTACATGTCCCAACCAGCGCAGCCTATGAAGCGTGAGTAATTCATCTATCGTGGGAGAGTTCCTTCTTCCTAAGACCCTCTGGCGTACCTCAGCATTACTAATCCGATGTTCCCACCAGACCTGACCAATGCTTCGGAGACACCGATGGTCAAACACTGACATCTTCCGTATGTCCTCTGCGCGTAGGGGCCACGTCTCTGATCCATAAAGCAGTATGGATCGCACCACCGCAGTGTAAACTCTTCCCTTGACAGACAAACTCACGTCACGTCGGCGCCATAGGTGTCGGAGGTTGGCAAAAGCTGCCCTGGCCTTTCCGATTCGAGAAATAACCTCATCTCCAGCCAGTCCACCGGAACTTATACAGCTGCCCAGGTAAACAAATTTATCTACCACGTCGATTGGCTCGCCTGCAAGCATGAGGTGTGGGTTTGATCCCACCCAGTCTTGTAGCAGCACTTTACACTTTGCAGGTGTGAAGCGCATGCCAAACCGTGCGGCAGAGTTATTTAGGTTATTTAAAATCGTTTGCATTTGGGAAGGATCTGAACCAAGGAGAGCAATATCGTCCGCATACTCAATGTCTGTGAGCGAACGTCCCGGGAGCATTTCGACTCCCGAGGTTTCAGAGGCAGGCAGAGAAATTTCAAGCAGCATATCAATAACAAAGTTGAAGAGGAAAGGGGAAAGAGGACAGCCTTGTCTTACCCCACTGGACGTGGTGAACTCAGGCGAGAGCTTCCCGTATACTCGTACGCGCCCACAGGAGTTCGCATACAGTGCCCTCATAAGGGATAGAAATTTGGAAGGGACACCTTTGATCGCCAGACACTGCCAAAGTTGCTGACGATCGACAGAATCAAAAGCAGCTTTCAAATCCAGAAAAACGACCAACGTGGGCCGTCTGAAGGAGTGGCGCTGTTCAAGAATTTGTCTCAAGGTGAAGATATGGTCGATGCATCCTCGACCAGGGCGAAACCCAGCTTGATTCTCACGAATCTGTCTCTCCCGATAATCCATCAACCTGTGCACAATAATGCCAGAGAGCACCTGTGTGTGTGTGGTACCACGATGGTTTTCACATGACGTTCTTGCTCCCCTTTTGAAAGCTGGGATGACGGTCGAGGAGCTCCATTCGGCTGGTATTCTGTTTTCATTCCAAATCTTCTGCAGTATCGTTGTCAGACTGTTCACCAGGACCTCGCCACCTTCTTTGAAGAGCGCGGGGTGTAAACCATCCGGGCCAGGTGCCTTGTCGCGCTTCAGGATTGAAATCTCACGCTGGATTTCGGTTGCTGATGGTGGGTTGGTGTCAATGTTCCATTCGGACCCACTTGGTTCTTCCAGCGGTTGTGTTGAAGGAGACCAGGTGAACTGTTCTTGGAAGTGCTCAGCCCACCGCTCAAGACGGCGATTGAGGGAGTGAATTGCTGTTCCGTCTTTTTCGCATATTGTCTCACTGACACCTGCCTTCTTTTGACCCGTTGATCGAATCAGTTGAAACAGGGCGCGGCTGTTGCCTGCAGCGAAAGCCTTCTCCATTTCATGGGCCTTCAAAATCCACCAGCGCTCTCTGTCATTATTTAAGCTCCTGATTACCCGGTGTTTGAGGGATCTGCGTGCGCCATCACAGTCGCTAGTTGCTGGTATGGCCTTTCTGGCAGCAATAAGATCTGCTGATCTCGAAGATATCCAGTGTTCATTGAGTCGAGTCAGATGGGCTGGACAAACAGTTCTGAAAGCTGAGAGCATTGCTTCTTTAACTCGCCTCCATTCATCCTCCAAGCAATCTTCGTCGTCCACATGACTGTGCGTTTCCAGTAGCTTTCTAGCCAGATCAGCTCGATACTCTTCAGCTACTGAAACTTGTCGAAGTTGATGAACGGAGCTGCTCTCTTTCGGCACGCGTAGTGCTGGCGGAAAGCGAAGTGCTAAGCGGGCCCGCACGATGGCGTGATCAGAGTCCAGTTGCGTACCCCAGAAGGAACGACAATCCTTAACTGAGGCTCTCCATCGGTAACTGATAGCCATATGGTCCAATTGAGTCCACGACTGTCTTGTGGTAGGTGGCCTCCAAGTAACTCGGTGTGAGCGTTTGTGTTGGAAGTTCGTACTGGCCAGGAACAGACGATGATCTGCACACAACTGAAGAAGCCGCTCCCCATTATCCGTACGCTCAGCATCGACTCCGAATCTACCACCCAACTGTGCTTCTTCCGGACTTAGTCGTCCAACTTGGGCATTCATATCACCCGCCAGGATTACTATATCCGTCCTTCTTGCCGACCGAAGCAGTCGTGACAGATCTTGATAAAACTCGTCCTTCTCAGTCTCAGAACTGCTATCTGTTGGGGCGTATGCTGATACGACAAACAAACACCGTTTACCGCATCGACCTGCGTTAATCTTAATTGAGCCAGACAACCGCACAGCACAAAGACGACTGTTTACTGGGATCCAGTCCAGTAAGGCGCTTTCAGCCTTGGGGCTGAGTGCAACTCCCACACCGTAGATACCACGAGCCATTGCGTCAGGATCACCGGATGCCCGAAGAGTGAAGTGTGGAACATCTGAGCTCGTCCTAAGCGGCTTGAGGAGCACGACCGAAGTGGGGTCTTGTATGCGTGTTTCGGAGACACAACATACATCGATAGAGAGGGAAAGCAAGGTTTCAGCAAGGGATGCCTGTTGCCCAATTTGACATAGAGTACGGACATTAAAGGCTGCAACGTGGATCAGATCTTTTGAGGTTAGTAGGTGATTATTTTGGTTTATTTTTCTGGGCGGCAGTTGTGACACGGAACAGTGGCTAGGGGATTGGCAGATGGGTTGATTGCACTGCATTGTACAATGGGTGGGGTGGGATAAGGTCGGTGTACGACAAGGGCCAATGATACTTCCTGGTTGCCCAGGCCGAAGAAGGGGGTTTAGTTGAGGTACCCCAGCTTGAGCCTTTGACTCAAAAGTCTGACCCACAAGGCAGTGGGAGAATGTAGGGTTTTGTTTGGGGACCATGCCCCTAGCCTCTGACTCAGGAGTCTGGACCGCGAGACAGCGGTTGTCAGGGTTTTCTTGGGGAACCCTGCCAGGAGCCAATCACTCAATAGTCTGACTCACTTGGACGTAGTGGGCCGGCCTGACCCGGGGGCGCAGGGAGTAGGGCATTACTGTCTCACTCCTAGTGCAGCTGCGCACAGGAGGTGCCTTTTGAGCAGCCCAGAACTCTTTGGTTTTAAGAGTATTTCGACCCTATTGAATAATGCGCCGGCGGTCGCGGTCAACCGTTGTGCGATCGGAATGTGCAGTTTTTGGGGCCGATCTTTTCTAACCCGTCCTTCCTCGGGGGAGGACAACATCGCTGCTTCCATAAATATGGACATTCTGGTCGCCTGGGGGAAACGCCTTACTGCCTTCACAATCCTATCGCGGAGGACAGACCGCCTCGTAATACGATTACTCGCAGTACGGGGACTCGCTGTTCTTTGTCTTGCTGCTCCCTGTTGGCCTTCCTGGCATGGTTGAACCTTTAGGAACTGAGTTCCAGCCAGTATAGTCCGCAGGATCATTGCAGCACTGAAGCCCGACCACCAGGACAAGGTGACAACTTTGGTCGGGACTGGATTCCAGTAAGCAGTTTTTCGGCTAGATGAACGGTGTGCGTTTGTAGTGTCAACATTAGGTCTGACAGACAGAATCACGTATGGGTGGTCCTTTCGAAGTTGGTGCCTACTGTAATGGAAATGGGAAACACACGTATCAGTTCCCTTTCGGACCAAATAGGTTGACGTAGACTTATTCTGTTTAACATAAAAGGGATTCTGAATTTCAACAGTGGCGTGCCGAGCTGACGCGGACGCTGCCGGAGTTATTCAGATACTGTGACAACGAAGAACATCTGTGAAGCGAACAGAAAAGACCGAACGAATCTGCGTCACTGGCCTTTGTGATCTGAGTCAATTCAATGAACTTTTTATTTCGTCACAGCAACCCTTGATGAGGTCAGGAAAACCATATCACAACAATTGAAAAAATGGCTGTTCAGCCACCGCTATAAGGGGTCGTTCACATCGACAACGCTAAGACCTTCATACAACTGCCTACCGATCGCAAATCTGTCTCTGAACGAAATTCCTTGTGTAAACTTTGACCGTTTGATCCCTACCAACACATGTGTATGAGACCTGGCCTCCGAACTGTCCATTTTGGAAGACTCTAAATTTGACCGCTGATGCTTAAGGATAATACTCAAAGTACGTTAGAACGACAGTGTGTCTAAGTATGGTGTCAGGGATCATTCTTGTAACATTCTACGCCTCCCAATTGGCCCAGTGGCTGCAACTTGTCCTCCACAAACCAGACTCGGAACTGCCTGTCACCACTGTCCTACTCATGATAGCGCTGTCACACCGGAGGACAATTGGAAACCTGGCTCACAGCGGTTAAGGTCGACGTTCAACTACTTAGTCCGTAGGTTTTCTACTAGATCAAACAGTGGAACGTAAACTAGATAACATTGTGCTCGTACCTTGCCGGCGATCGTGCCGCGTGAGTAGCAACGATTCGAGGTGTCACTGGAGCCGACTCATGCCCCTTCAGGAGGAAGTCACCGTGAAGTATTTTTGGGGGTAGTTAATGGATCAATGTGCGTTGGCCTGAGGAACAGAATTAGCTAAGCAGGTCCATTATGACTGTTTTGCTGTGGAATGATAAAGGTTTTTTAAGTCTTTCCCGGTCAAAATCACCAGCTGGATCCTCTAGCTTTCAATAGAGTAATCGATTGAATGTCTGAGTTGAGTGATATCATCCTTTTGCTTGGTTAACGACCTAATCGCTCAGATCCTGTAACATGTGTATTCGGGAGGTGTACTGTCGAGAGACTGGTTAAGTGAGAACTGAGGGTATTGTTTGCATAATTTGGCGGAATCCAACCCCCTTCCTTGGCGCTTATTCTTTGTTCCCTTAAAGGAGGAGTCTGCTCATGGGTCAAACATGCATGTGTAACGTTGCTCAGTCTGACGTAGAGTGAATTCTTTGGTCAGCGCCCATGGTACGTGTTCGGAGTAAAAGTTTCAGTCATCATAGTACATGTTAGGCGGGTGTCAGCTGTGTATGGCTCTAATACATTACTTCACTAGTGGTAACCTGCTTGTGAGCTATTCAGTCAGTAACTTTGGTTAGATCACCCATCTGCACACTACTTAGTGTGACCAGAAGACTCAATACAGAATCAAACGAATCGCTAGTTCTTGAGGACCTGGAACCAATCATGCAGTGCGAAGGCTGTCCTCTAGTCGATGTTCAAGATGTCGAGATACCTTATTATGCTGTATGTAGGGTTAAACAACTAAGGTATTTGAATAGTACATTTTAGGCACTTCTCGTGTGTTTTAAAGATATTTTCAAAACTTTGAGTATAAAGTCATATCGCAAAGGTAACCCAAGTTTGATTTCTTCAAACCACCGACAAGCAATGGAACGAAACCATGAAGAGCACTACTCGTCGAGGGACCAGCATACTCTTTGTACAACGCAAATGAGGTTTGAATGTGTATAAAGGGAAGCCCTTCGCCTACGACTTCTTACGCGCTCAAGTCATGCATTAAATTGAAACATATTTTGCCTGTTTTCTAAATCAATCTAACGTCCCGAAAAGAAAGTTGAAAAGTGAATTTTTCAAACTTAAAAGAGCCACAGTCAATAAGTAATATGTCTTGTTCAGATCCATTTCAATCACAGCTCGTCAAGTACGCATGTGATGCTGCAGGTCTCGTGACCTTCTGGTATCGACAGTTGCCTAAAACTATCTTCGTTCGACTAATAATCATCAGACTGATCTAGCTGCATAGTACTAATCTAGAAATGATATAACTTTTGGCTGACCGAAAGTGCCCTATGTTGATCATCGTATGTAGCGAAACCGCTTTAGCGATAGCATTCTTTCTTGTGTGCCGACTACTTTCACTCGCAAGTAGTATATCTGGAGGATATAATTTAATCGTGGAAACTAATGAACTTATCTCGAGTCACTCGCTCACGGCAGCAGCAAGAGGCAAAAAGTGAGTTCGAGGAATACAAATAACTTAATAAAACTCGGAAGTTATGTCGAAGAACAAAACGTTCCTCTTCCGTGTCGACCTACAGACGCATGATGTTCTAGGAATACTGCAGGCAATCTACGACCTCACCCACCCAAAAAACAAGAAAGTTGGCTGTAGTGAAGATGCTAGCGGCCGCTGGTAACATTTATATTTATGAGATCTTACAAGCCACAATGCCATCTAACGATCCACTGATTTCAGTCAGTTGCAATCGCAGTGCGCATACAGATAGTCTTGTTCCCTAACGCGATACAACGGCTTACTTGCATAAACAGTGCGACGAAAACTCTCAGAGTGTTGCTCAGAGTCAATGTTAACAGCGTAGGTAGCTTGAGTAACTCTCGGAGTTAAGTGGTTACTAATGGGACAAAATACGTGGAGACTGTGCTGTCGTTGATGATTTGATGCCAAATGAACCGTCTTGGGTAACCGGAGGGAAATTCTGTGTGATGGTATACGTTTCTAAATAACTAATTTACTCTAAGCGATGGCGTACTTATCGTCCGTTGTCCAATTAAACGGATAGCTGCTTTAGAATCAATGTTGGCATTTACTAACCATACCTAGAACAGATCCCCTCAGGGACCATTTCAGGCGTTTCTCATGAGATTTGTATAAAAATTCGCATCCCTTGAGAGGCCACCCACCTCAGAAAACCCAGGTACTTGACTGATGATCATAATCAGTATCGGACATCACGCCCTGTGCTCGTGTGAAAAAACCTTTCGGCCTACCCCACCAAAACCAAACAACATTAACGCCACTGCGTTTGCAAATAACAGCGGATGGAATGCATCAGCAGGACGACCATCATAATACAAGATAAATTCATAATGCAGCACAGCTTCAGCATCACGCTCACCCTTTGGTGTGGTTATCAGCGTCGTACGCTCTGGACTTTTATCCACCTCAAACTCCGCAACTCATGCGTTGAAGGGAGATTATGATATAAATCTGTCTTCACTTTGCAGGTATGACAACGTACTCAAATTTCGACTTTTGCCCGTTTGTGCGTCCAATAGCTGACCGCAAGCTGCTACTCGGACTGACTGGCCTTACAGCATTGCAAAGTGACCTTCGTTTTGTGCTCGCGCTAACAATATGGGAACTGAATTTCTTAACTTCAGCGGATGAAACAGGAAATTCATATGCTGCCAGGCTAACGTGGCAATTCCAAACAAGACAAGTTATGGAGCAGAAACCAGGATATGGAGAGCCTTTAACTTAGCCAACGAAATTCGACAACCCCCTCAAACATAATGACAGCATGCGTTGTTACAGCTAAATGACTTTGAAGTTCGCTTTCCCGTTGCATTGACTTTGTTTCGGAAACTGTGAGCTCATTTCTTAAACCACTCAGACGTTGCCCGTCGTGTCAAGGTGGTCTCGCATAATTCTGGGGCAGAATATCCTATCATTAAAGAACAGTGTCGTGAATATTAGAAAATCCGTCAAACAACGTATCGTACATACCGTTGCTTTGCAGAATGCCGTGTTGATCGGTCCAGTTAGACTTTCTATTAAAGCCCAAGTTCCAATGGAAGCTACGTGCGCGAGAGTAAAGTGCTGGGGGGTTGTAGTTAATCGAGACATATTGTAGCTATTGACTTCGCCTGTATTGGAAGGTAGTTCGTGGTGCGTCTGGTCACCCATGAAGAAACCTTGAAGAGAGTGATGGACCAAGAACACAACCACAAGTAACTTTAGACAACACTACTTAACATGCTAATAAATCAAAAGGGTTTGTTGTGAGACAACAGTCAATCTTCTTGTCAAGTTTAAAGGAAATTCATTGTTGCTATCAGGCATCAGAACAATTTACTGAGTATTGGTAAAACGACCGTCGAACAATTCGCAGTGCGTTTCATATTAGATGAGGAGAGTCTGGTCACGGATCAGGGAAAGCGCAGTCCAAGTGCACTTTTGATTTTATTTCATCCTTCAGAAACACCGAGTAAACACTGTGTCGTGGAGAAAGCTACAACAATCAAGTCTATTATCTTGGTTAAATTCCCATTTTCAGATATTTTGTTTGTAAGACATAACTACTGTATGCCAACGGCTCGAATCGGGTAAACCTGTGGGTGTTCCATACTCGGCGGAAGCAATATATGGATATCATCAGTTGGCAATCGCTTTACTGTTCTGAGATACGATTTCCTATTTTCCGTTCTTTCCTCTGTTCTGATTGACAGTGGTAAAACCTGTTTAATCAAAGAGTCCACTCGAGATAGGGGCCGCCCAAGAAGGGTATAGTTTTTGCTGATGCATGGCCTGTCTTCAAAACGCGGATGAAGTACGCCGCTGATGTAAAACCTCACTCACAAAGTATGAGCCTCCTACTTCATCAGCGGATATGCCGCAAACACTTGATGTTTATCTTCCGAATCATAGAAATTGCTAGCTGTCATCTTTGATGGTTGGAAAAACTTGGTATCTCTCAGCTTCGGCATGATTGGATAAACATTCCATTTTTCTCAGCTTCTTCGCCACACCCAACTTCAACGCTTTGACTCAATTTGCAGCGGGGGGAGGTAACCCGTCAATGCTGCGTGTCCTACCTGTCGTCGTCAACACACAAGTCTTTAGCTGGTCTATACGACGCCCATTCCGGGCATCTCAATGGTTCTTTTGGCTTGTGTTTGTGTGTGCAAAAATATTTGGTTACAAACTCCCTACCCTCTGTTGATGCTGTCTCTCACGTTCGACAGATAGAGAGGCGAAAGAATTACCTCAATCGTGCAGTCTGAACATATGGGTTGTTGAGAGCAAACTCGTAGAAGCAAGGAGGACATTGAAAGATTGAGGAATTGGTCAAGCAGAAATAGGAAATCACGAAACTGAATGTGGATAGCTTGCCACTTGAGGTGTGTGTGTGTGCAGAAGCCCACCTACTGGGTTTCACTTGTGGGACCAACCGTGATGGGGGTGTTTATAATGGTAAGAGGTGCAGTAAATACTTGTTTACGCATCAGGACAGCTGATGGACAGTAGCAAACTGATGATATGATGCTTATGGGCTCCGGCATTGTGTCAACGGATTACCGTGGGAGGTAGCCTCAGTAACTTCTTAGCCCTCCTGGAGCTGGCTGCTTGTGGTACAAATGTTGCACTACTCAACCCTAAAATGGCCCTAGCTCAACATTACTTGGAAACCCACCGCATACCTGAATCGCCAATTTATTATTAAACCATATTACGATAAACCCCAGTAAACTGGAGAAGTTAGAAAGACGTATTCGCTGGAGGCTACTGTTGGAAACATTTCTTCGTCATTGTAAAATCGGTACTCAAAATTAGGCGTTATTAACAAAAAAACTGTCTTATGCCCACACTTATTCGTTTTCCTAGTTACTTTTCACTGCTTCATAGATGCCTGTGTGGTATTACCTTTGGCAGAACATGCATGACATGGTTCCCATTCAACCAGTCCCTTAAATAGCTCAGAAACTATGAGAATAGCAACACGCTTCCGGATGTGTTACGAAGCCCAAATAAGTAAAATGAAGTCTAATTTGATCACTTGAGTACGTCTCATTTAAGCGCAGTACCTTTAAATCTTTCTTGAAAATCAGCTGGTTTTGATAGTGGACCTAATCATATGGCCGATATCGCTCAGAAGCTGGGATAGTTAGATGGACGAGTTTTTTGTGTGTGTGATCAAAGCGCTGTGAATTTCAAGTGGATTGTGCCCATGAGATGAGGTTTCATGACTTCTCCTGCTTCAATGTTAACTGGGTCCGCTTCAACGCTGTAAAAAGCTGTAAAAAAACATTGAGTTCCTTCTATCCATCTTGTCAAGCCAGAGAGATGACGCATGTCGTGATATTTTGAAGCTTCTTTCGTCATCTTCAATTGCAGACGTAGAAGATGCAAGGCTGAAAGCAGCAGTTGTAAAGCAGACATTTATTGACCTCGGGAATTGCCAGTAACTTGAGGTTCAGGTTTTGCAACGGCCTATGACGCAATTTGCAGACTCAATTCGATAGCCGGCATCAAGGAAATGTTTCGCGATGGACGACTCAGTTTCGGTTTAACGTCCTACTCGTGTTGTTTGATTGCGAAAATAACTGCATCAACTAGGTCGGGGTGAGTTATTCGGCTATATGTCATCTGTAAACTGAGAGAAATGTACTCTTTTCTGCTCCCTGAACCGCGGAACAAGTTTGTTTTGGCTTGGTCTGAACCACAATAAAGCGGACGGGTTATTCACTAGCCAACAAACTTCTCATGCCAACTATCCGCGTTGCTCCATAAAACAAGGTTTTCGCTCAAGGAAACTACTCACAAGGTTGCTGAAAACTCTTCGACAGGAACCTTGTGAGTAGTTTCCTTTATGAAAATATACTGCGATATCTCGAATATCGTGCCAACTGAAACATGAGGCGGCCTTTGTGAAACACATTCAATTGAGGAATATCATAAACTAGAGATGAGTCTCTCGTGAAAACCAAAGTGAAATGCAAATGGGTGTATTTGTCGAAAAAAGGTTTTTGCTAGGTCATGTTTATACGCATTCTGTTCAGGGCTAAAATATTCACAAATCCAACTAGTCTTGTGATAAACTTAACTCAGAAAACCTCTATTGACACGCATACTTGCAAAAAAGCTGTAATGTCATATGACTGACACTCGTGGATTTGTATAAAAGTGAGGGGAATGGAATCAAAAATATTAAAGAAGTTTTGGAAATGCCCATCTCGTTGGTGGTACTAGAATGTCGTCAACGTGCAGGTCGCATAGTGAAGCTTGATTGTCACCTATTCACCATTCAAACATTCCCAGAAAAAATATCTCCCAGTATTGGTCCCAGTGGGCTCACCAAAGCAACACCATCAGTCTGTCTATAGGCTTGTCCTCAGAATTCAAACCGTGTTTTAGTGCATAAGAAAATCAAGTCTCTGAGGTGAAAATCAGCGACGCTGTCACTTTGCCGTTGTGATTGTCATGCCTTAATCTTGTGACAACCATTCTTGCATGTGCCATGTGACCACATGTATGCGCACACATAGATAGATGCCATCCAACTTATCAAAGTGAGGTAGTTCGGTGTGCCTGGAGAAAAAACAGCAACTGAAGGTAAATCATGATCCGTTTCTTTTTCCCCGCTCAGCCCTATTCAGCATTCCTGAGTGATCTGTGTTAGAAAATGTTGAAATGCGGCAGTTGTTACAACTGTTGCAGTGATGTGGTTGTTCACACCGCGACTCTGGACAGATTTAACTGTCTTCACCAACAGTCTAACATTACGTGATTTATCTAAGCCTTACTTAGACTTATTATTATAATCATTAGCTAATTATTTAGCTACACATGATATCCTTCTCTCGTGACATGGCCATTTGAGAGTTTGCTTATCCGCTACCTGCATAACTGATTAATATGGTAATGATGACAGCAATAGGAAACTGTTGATCCGCTATTGAAATACCTTTGTGTGTTAGATCTTAAGCGCAAACATCAGCTTTTTCGCATCGCGTCCGGGAGTGCACACTTTCATCTAAAGTTTATTTCGTCACGGTTTCGAATTTTGAGGGTATGTAGACCGGCGATGTTTGACTTTTGAAGTGAACAGATATTAGCATGGAAACTAGACGGTGAGGCAGAACTTCAAAAATGTTAAGAGTAGATATAGTTGTATAGATGAATTACGTTTGGCTTCAAACCGATCGCCGTGTGAAAGCTGGGTACTGGATATCACAAATTTGGCACAAGTCTGCACGAATAGCCAAAAATATAAGACGAGTTTCACTGTGGCAAGTCAGAACCGGAAAGTGCTGATTCGTGTTAATTGTCGGTGGGGAGTTTGGTGAGCGTCCAGGGCACTTGTCGCCCTGGACGTCTTCTGTTTTGCGATCTCCTGGATATCAGGATGTGTGATCTTGTGTGTTCAGCAAGTGTTCTTCAATGATCTGACACAGTACCAAGTGACTGCGCAGCGTACTTTGATGATTGTGACCTTTGAAAACGCTCTGGTACTATACCCCAACTAAGGAAAATGTTAGAATACATCGTATTATGGCAAAAAGTGAGCCTGATCACTTACGATCACTTACCACTGCCCTTTTATCTAGCACAATGGGTCATGTGTTGGCCAGTGTCTTCGTGTGCAGTGGTGTTTCGCGCGTGTATTTCGCGCCTCCATACAGGCGAAATGACGCCGCAGAACAGTCCACACAGGATCAGTGCATGGTTGGCTCGGCGATCTTTGAGAAGACTAGTATCTTCTAATTCTGGAAGCTTTGCAATGGCACCGGAACATCCTGAGCCCGGTCTAGAAAGACTGGAAAATTAGTGAAACTTCATTTTACGACCCCTGAATCTCACGGCGTTTTCAAAATGAAAATTCATTCATTTAACTCCTCCATCTTTCTGTCACAAACATCCTGAAAATTTCCGGTCCGGTGATCTACACTACTCCCCGAAAAAAGTGCACATGATTCACCTAGTCTCTGGATTGCACGAACGTTGGTTGCATGTTCAAAAGAGCTTCGAACCTATTTGTGGTTGCGTGTCTTGCTTGATTTCTTTGCTTTGTAACGCCAGTTAATGTGCACTTTTAAATTACGGCCCTTAGGACGTACCAAATCAATCGTATTACATGCCCCAATCGACCTCTTCCATCCCGGGTACTGTGTAAATCCCTACTCATCAGCAAATGCACATAAAAATTGTCGACACCCTATCCTTGGAAATGTAAGCCTGAGCATCTCATCGGAGGGTATTACGGTTGGCTCAACTAAGTTTAACTTTCTTTCAGCGTCGTGTGCATTTAAACAATATCAAATGACGTGAATTTATTGCATCTAGGGTCCGTTTGGCATGGTGCATTACTCTCGGTCCGTCTGTTTCTCAAACTCGATCATCCCAATCAGTCCGCCGATGGAAAGATCAGTTAGGAAGGACGACAACAGAACCCATTGCAACTTGGATTAAACTGATCTGCAGGGGGTTCGCGGAGGCCATAACTTGTTTTCTCCGACGAAGATTGATTTAGAAGTTCTTATCGGCCTTAACATACGAGGTTTAATAAAGTATTGTTTCTGATAGCACCTTGAAAGTGCTACCCACCAACCTGTGTGTATCGTTGTTGAGTGGCATATGTCCGTTTTGGGTGGATAGTGCTGGGGCTGTATTACGTTACATTAGTGACTATTGCAAAACACAAGGTGGTGTTCACGTATTCTCACTCGTGCCGTTGCTGTGTTCATTTTACAATCGATTTCTGGAGGCGTAACATTCCATAGGGGACAGCTTCACGTGTCCGAGGTCATCCTGCTCCATACGGTCCTAACTATCTGATTTGATCCACACCATTCGTTTCCTAACCGAAAGACTATAAACGCCCTTAGTACCGGTTTTTGGAAATGGCACTGATTGTGAACAGTCTGTCTTTAGACGTGCATGCGACTAAGCGTTGGCTGGAACAAACAGCTAACGCAGGTCGCTGGAATAGTTCGGTGATTCCCTACCTCGCCAGTTGGATGCACAGTGGCCCACCCAAGCATATCAGCAATCTAACCAACGGACGCTGTATGTGTATTGTGCACCAAATGAACAAAAACTTTTACTTTTTCCATAGGTAAACCGTTTTATATGGTACTTTGAAACAGCAGATGAAAGGCGAAAGAAACCAACGCTCAACGAATGATGGTTTCTTTCGTCTCCAGATAAGTATTGAGTTGGTGGCTATGGAACTACCATTACTCTGCCTTGCTACATTCGCATCAAATTCGACGATGAACGGATACTGACAGATATTATTTAAGCCGTTACAGTCTTACAAGAGTTCACCATCCGTTGTAGAATTTCAGTTATTCACTGGTGCCCTCTTGAATGAGCGTTACCGAATACAGTGTCCCGGTGAACGAACCTGGAATTCAGGGATGCATGGTCATCTTAACTGATTTCAATCTAAAAAAGCACCCTGTTTCCAAAGGTCAACTGCTTGTTTCGTGGTCAGGCTGTGATAAAAAGTAAAGTTACCGAAACAAATGGAATGGCTGTCAAAAACAAAGTTTTCCTAATCTTACATATCTAGCGTATAGCACCATGAGTAGTCGCCTAAAAATTTCTTCATGTAATTTTTTTGAACACAAGCGAACGACAGCCATTTATCACTGGAGCTTCACATTTTCCCTGGTCACAGTTTTTTGCATTCCGTTTTCTTTATCCAAGCGGGGTGGCTTTTGATTATTATCGATATACGTCAACAGTGTACTGAATCTGAAGCGGAAGGTTGGGAGGAAGCCCCATCGGCCATGTAAATAGTACGTTATCTTCTGGTCATTTCTTCTGTCGGGAAAAAATTACTTTCATACCTACATATTTCCACAAGGGGGACAGCCAACTACCTAATCCTGTGTCAAACAAACTGTGGGATCCTTTCATCTGTTTCGGGAAGCATAACATAACTCATAAAGCTACTGAAAACTCTGAAGCCCATGAAGAATATCACCAACGACAGATTCGGCCGAATCTACCATGGAAACCGGAGTAATTCTCAACTGAGCGTACTTCGCGAATAACCTATGTTTCTTTCGAACGGCCACGAAATTCCCTTTCTTATCTGTTTTTTTTTACCCGACCTATCGCTTATACTCCCCTGACAACTGGAATATGTCACTGCGTAATTTTTAGGACGCAAAGAAACTTTTGTCATTTCTATCGGATTTCACGATCGCAATATTTCGGAAAAAAGGGTAGACGTGAATTTCGCCGGCAAATTTCATGAATTTTGTAAATGTTTTCCAAAAACTTTTGCCTGCCATTCGCTTCCAAAATGTATGCTTCCAGAACATAATTGAGCAATTTCTCTTCATGGGGTTTCAAATGGCTTGAGGCATTCGGTTGAAAAGATTGTTCGGTGTATTTTCTAAGGATACGTGATAGATTCACGTCCGCAACGAATGTTGTTCCACATGTGGTATCGAAGTTGGTATCCAAATCTGTTGTTGGTGTGTACATGGAGTGACAAATTCATTACATTCCAGCTTCTCCACAGCAATTTGACCCCTTGCTGGGCAATTGTCGTCTGAAAGTGACTTGCCCGCAAAGCATAGCTCAAATGTCATAGAAGGAGTATGGCCAGGGGCTAACTAGCTTTTTTTAAACGCACTTAAATTAGTCCGTGTTACCATGTGGATTAAACACGTTCAGGGGGTTGTGTAACAAACTACCAACTCCTTGGAATTCAGTCTGACACCATTTTAAATGGGCGTTAAACTGTGGAAGTTTCATTCGCTACCTTCTGCAGTTCAAAGCATGATTTTCTTGTTTTATCCCTTCGTTAGCCTACTATAATTCAGAAAGGCAGAGGATAGTCATTATATCTTAACGAAACTCATCGACACCGTGGTCAACCTAAATCAAACAGAAGTCGATCTCAGTAGTTTTCCTTCCATGCATTATCAACAAACGAATCTTCTAGCCCACTAGATTCTTCTTCTCGATTTTCAGTACCGTGCGCTACAAATTGAAATTACTCTTTACTTGCCTGGAAAATTCATTCATGCAGCAAATTTTCATCAGTGATGATGAGCCGCCTCACGCTTTGCGGCACGTAGTTAGCTTAGTATCCGTCGTTGCCACCGCCGTCCCCATTGATTCAATGTTTGTATCCAGATGAAGGAATTTTACCCCCAAATGTCTTCCAAATGGCAGTTCCCCCAGTCCTGAGCCAGATGCATTAATATTCGGTTGTTCTGCACCTTAGAGTATCTGAAAAGTCGCTACGAACAACATCCGTGACAAACGCCACCAAGTACCTAAAACGGGAACGGGATGAGTTTTCGATATAACTGAAAGGGGTTTTCATAAAGGAAAATATTCACAAGGTTCCTGGAAACTCTTCGACAGCCCACGACCGGTTTCGACCTCCATGGGGCTCAGCAACCTTGTGAGTAGCTGCCTTTATGAAAACATACTGCGGTATCTCGAATATCGTGCCAACTGAAACATTGGGTGTGCAGCACATTCAGTTGAAGAATACCATTAACGAGAGATTCAGTTGAGTCTCCCGTGAAAACCAAAAAGGTTTGCAAGTGAGTGTACTTGTCCAAATTGGTGGGGGGAGGGGTACTGCGCCTATATGAAGAGCCCCAAAGAAGGAAAAAACTGGTCGTGGGCTGTCGAAGAGTTTTCAGCGACCTTTCGACTAGTTTCCTTTGTGAAAATAATGGGATGGCTTTTCTGCACCTCGGGCATTTCGTTTGAAATAGCCTACTTACCGTAACTGGAGAGTTCCACTGAAAGTGCCGCACCTGCTGACAGCCACACTATAAAAACGGAATCAGTTAAGATTTGAAGGGGAATCAGGCTGGTTCTCCCTGGGTGCAATCTAATTAGAACTTTCTGTGACTGTCGAAGTTGTGAACAAACCGCGGTTTGCATTCATGAACATACATACATACGTTCATGTCGGATATAAAAGAGTCCATGTTTTATTCGTTGTAAATCGTGGGTAAGAAGCATAGTCTCACAAGGCTCGCATATTATATGGGCTGCGAGTCGTCCAACGGAGGTGAGGGTGTATCTAGAGTCACTTCATAGAAATAAATTCGACCTAGACTTAGCACACTACTCATAAGGCTGCTGAAAACTCTCCGATAGCTCACGACCGGTTTCGCCCTTGTTGGACCATCATAAATGAGAGATTCAGGTTGATTCAGCTAATTCTCCTGTCAAAACGAAATTCTTGTACACATGAGAGTATTTGTAAATTTGATCCGTTTTGCGCAAGTTATCGGTGCAGACAGTGTGTTCATACGAATGGTCTGAGTGTGTACAGCGGCAGTCGGTGGTGTGGCAGTGTTGTTGTGAAAGCTTCGAGTCATATATCGGGAGGTGAGCATTAAAATTATCCGTGAGTATAGTCCGTATCAATGAGCGTAGTTGAGGCATTCTTTTAACTATACCCTGACCCTCCGACACCTGCAGGCTGTTGTGCCATTTTTTTCCTATGCCTCTCGACACCCGGACTACACTCTAGGGCCCATTCAGTTTCAGAGACAAGGTTCCGGAGTGTCTGTCAAAGGGGAACTGCTGCTTTGATCCATAATCCAGTAAATTGACAAAACCGATGAATGTGTGAATAAGCTGAATTTTCAAGCACTTGATCGAGGCTAAAAACCGCCACATGGGGCATGGTGTGTACGCCATGACTGGAGAAAGTAGACCTGTCGTAAACTTATGACTATCTTTACTGTTTTCGAGAAGTTTGGGATAATTTTCACTGAATATGTTTACCAAGTGACGGTGAAACGTGTAACTTCTTCCAGAATTACTTGAGTCGGCTTATTTGCATCAGCCTACTGAGGGAAGTCTTTTCGATTCTGTAGAGTCGTGGGATACCGAAATCTTCCCCACAGAGGATCCCAGTGGACTTCATCGCCACCTGGTTAGCAAAATCAAAAGCGATATTCAAGCCCTAATGACGCACAAGAAGTTCACCAAAGTCAATTTGTCAGGTGAATACAAAGCTCTGTCGGCTGAAGAGAATGTCACGAAAGTGCATGATGTAGAATTTAGTTAAACACTTAAAGAATTTACTATGGAATTTTGTATGAAAAACGGATAGAAATGGCTGAAGATTGTGATTTCAGGACACTAATGCCAGTTTACTCGAATCACTGTAAACAAACTGAGCGCTGCATGACTAACCAGCTTTTCCTATGCTACCAGTTACTGAAAACTACTCTCGCTCCATACTTAACGGGAACATATGCACTTCTTGTTTCTGGTGATGGTAGTCTGCCAATGGGTTGGGGATAGGGCTTCATACTAAATCAAACTATCTAGGCTGGTATTCTCGGGTATCGGCACATTTTTTCTTTGCAGCGAAGTTGAACTGCAACTGTGGCGACAGGGATCAGCCGATTGTGTCAGACGTTGATATACCACAACACTGTGACCTTCGAATGTCCTTTTGTTTGGAGTATAAGGCTCATAAAGACAATTATTTTGTCTATCAATCAACTTATTGGCTCTTCGCTGATGTTTTTTCCTTCCATTTCTGATAAGCCATGAGTGCCATGCATGTACACTGTACTCCAGTTTTGACCAACTAACTGTGCTGATTATTGCGTCATTTGTGCTTTTTTTCTAACTGTCCCAAGAGACCGTCGTATGTTATGATTTACAACCCCTGCAGCACGAGGTCTTGCGGTGTTTGTTGAGACTGACAGCAGATTTATGATTCGAAACAAAATGCTGCCTCACTTCGTTCAGACAGCGCATCACCATGGATTTTGATCAGTTGGGTGTCCGGGTGACTCACTGTTGGGACCTCATCACATGCAATGCTGATGAGCCCCAGGAAGAGCAAAACTGCTTTTTTAATTAGGAGTGAACAAAAGTTCAAGAAAGGTAACATATCGTAGACGAAGTTTTGAACGAGACTGTTGAATTGAACGGTATCGAAGAGATAGCAGAATAATAATTTATCTCTGGTGAAATGACTCGAAAAGTATCACTAGTTTCCTCATAAATATTGTGTTGTTAATATTTGGCCTAGTTATGAAAACATTGATTTTACGGGCTGTTACACTGGCTTTACTCCGTAGACTTCCATTCAGACTGAAGACTTTTATGGTCAAGATGAGAAGGGCTCACGTAATGATCATGATTACTGCTCTGTCGAATTCGATTTTCGGAAAGTTGGGTGCTAATTCCATAGCGTACAGCAGTCTGCTCCTAAAATCCGCCGACTAAAACAAGTTTATTCACTCAAACCCAGTGCTTCTGGTTTTGCTTTGCCTTGTTTGGGATCCCTATGAAGGACTTTTTCAACTTTATACAAAGACCATTTCAGTTATTTCCCGTGCGCGAGAATCCTCGCAGCACGGGCGAAAATGCGGAATTCGAGCACCAGGTTCTTTGATATTCGTGCGTTTTCTAGATAGCTTACTCATGTCTCAGAAAATGATTGTTTTTGAGAGAGCTCAGGGGCTAAAATGTGATTCGTGACTGCGCAGAAAAAAACCCATCGGGAGATTAATCTCAGGGAAAACCATTCCTCAAAAAACACTGCATCAAGTTTCGTGTCTCCAGAAAGAAGGACTCTTTACTGGTATCCGTTCAAAACCATTCACAATTTAAGCCATTTAGTGTCGTGATTTCCTCTGAGGCTACTTACTAAAGCAAAGCCTCATCGCAGATGTCCGTGCGATGGCTACTCGGCAATTCGTTGGCATGTTCCATCGATGATATTCCTTGAAGGACACCACCATGGTTTTTTCAGGGAAAGTCCTCCTTGATAGACCGCAACTTCCATAAAAATATTTGTTCTTAAGAAATTGTTGAAGTAAAAACAGCAGTACTTCCTTAGAGTGAACAAATCTTCAATCAGACATTCTGCCACTATTTCGTGCAAATTTCCCGTCCATTTCATGGTAATACCATGAGAAATTCTATCATACACCGAAATAATAAACAACTTATAAACTGACTTCTCCCAGTTTGTGGTAGTGCACCTAAAACCCCACAAGCGATGAGCCAACAAGGAAGTGGACTTTTTTGGATGATCGTGCGAACAACAGTCCTTTTCTTTGACAGCAAACGTTGCGGACCATCCAGGGGAGTGGTTGTCCTTGAAGTAGGTTTCATTTCTGAGACACTGGTGTACTTACCAGTGTTACACACCAACAACACAATAAATGTTTCCCGGACTTCAAACAATGACCCTAAATGGTTTCATTCCTCTGGTTGTGGCGGCAATTCTTTCGACCACTTCTAATACTAGCCCTGGCTTTCACTTGGTTTTCTGAAGAGGCTCTCTTGTTAGCACCTACCAACACTGTCGAGTTAGTGTGCACTCTGTTTAAGATGAAGTTTGCACTTACACCCTTTTCATTCACACTGATCGAAATAAAAGCTTGTTCCAGTTATTACGATATATACTGTCGATCATAACTAAACGCAACTACAAATGTATGCTTTGTGCTACGAAATAAAGGAGCAACACAAGTCACAAAATTCACCTAAATGTGTGTGAATAGTGAGCGCTGGGCAACCCTCTTCCCTCAGTAAGAAAGAGGATTACCCAGGTTGTGGATGCAATACACTAATCATAAGGTTTGCTGAAAATTCTTCGACAGCCTACGACCGGTTTCGCCCTTCTTAAGGCTCATCTGGAGGGCTCAGTCCCCGAGTTTCCGTCAACCTTAAGGAGACTGCGCCTACCTGATGAGACCCAAGAAAGGCGGAACCGGTCGTGGGTTTTCGAAGAGTTTTCAGCAACCATATGAGTAGCGTAGTACGTCTACACATGTATCGCGATACCTCGAATTTCGTACCAACTGAAACATCAGGCGGCCTGGCGCAGCACATTCAGTTGCTGGAAACATCATAAAGGAGAGATTCAGCTGGGTTCCAGATGAGTCTCCCATCAAAACCAAATTGGTATGCAAATGAGTGTTTCGCTAATTACTCAGGTTACTTTCAGATATTCAACTTTACCCCGTTTCTCATAAGTTTGGTTTTACGAGTATCGTGACAGGTCAAACTAACACCTGACTGTCATCAATTTACATGAGATATATTTTCGTTTGTGCTGCGAACCACGTTTACCGTACACACCCACCCACTGTTCAGAAACGCTGTGACTACTTTCGACAGATGGTGTATGTATGGTCGGTGTGTGTATTGGTGGAGAGGAGATATTCCATAAATTAAAGCCCACGGGCTGTAACAAGCTTGTAAGTCCACAGATTGCAACGATGAAGCTTTAGCACTGCAGGACACAACACAGGCGATAATGCTTGTTCAAACGAGCAATGATATGGAAGAAGTTTAAAAAATGTGCACAATCATATCATAATGCAGCTTTGTGAGTTTACGTTGTAGTATCGGGTGCTTTTTTGCGTGGTGGGAAGCTTCCTAATAGGAAAGTCTTATTATTTACCTTGGTAATAATCATTTGGAACTTATTAGTGTTCATCATAGATAGACAGGTTGACGGACTTGAAGGATGGGTATAATATTACGTCAGTGGCCCCAGTTTTTCACTGCGATGTTATCCGGGTTGTTACACGATCACCACTGACAGTACATCACCGTTCAAACATTGCTAATTCGCCGCCGTGCAACCATAATTTATTCGAGGGCCTTACTGTGAAGACGATTCGAGTCTCCTGATAAAGCCTTTGGCCCAAAAGCCTGACCCCAATGTGGAGGAGCTTGGGGGGAGGGGGAATGTGGGAATTGCCAATGCACCCCGAAGGAAATTACTCGCAAGGTTTCTGAAAGCACTCCGATAGACCAAGACCGGTTTCGTCCTTCTGGGGTCTCATGAGGTAGGCGCAATCGTCGAGTTTCCATCAACCTTGTGTTCTACTTGAACCCAAACCCACGAAATTAGCGAAATACACTCATCTGCATACCAATTTGGTTTTGACGGCAGACTCAACTGAATTCCAGCAGAATCTCTCACTTTTGAGAATCTTCAGCTGAGTGTGGTGCACGAAGGCCTTCTCGTGTTTATGATGGTACAATATTCGAGATGTTGCAGTATACTTTCCTGATGGCAACTACTCACAAGATTGCTGAAAACTCTTCGATAGCCTACGACCAGTTTCCCTATTTTTGAGGCAGCCTTTGTGCAGCGCATTCGGTTGACGAATGTCCTAAACGAGAGGTTCAGCCGGGATTCAGGTGAGTGTCCCTTGAAAACCGAATTGGTGTGCAAATGAGTGCATCTGCCAGTGCATCCCCCTTTTAAAAAACAAGTCACCACACATGTTCCAACCCCCAACCTGGAGGACCAGGAGCTTGTGTTGGTCAGACCTCTACCCATTGACCAACCTGGTAAGAGAGACTGCGAGTGCCGCACGGACACTCCCAGTATAGCTCAATGGGCCACGGGTGCACGCAAACCGTCACACTACGGCAAGATCCAGTTTGTTCGTGAAGGAGTCGATATATATGTGATGATGTTTTTTTTTCATAGCAGGAACAAGACAGCACCCTCAGATAAAATTAAACCCCATCACCTAGGACTAACTGAGCTGCCTTTCCCGTAAACAAGTTTGCTGTCTCTCTCTTTTAGGAAAAATCTAGCCATCGTAGTGGCCAACGTCAAATACAGGGAACTATCTTCAGGCCAGTATCAAACTGACGATAGCAAAGTAAAAAACTATGGTGCAATAGTGTATGCTACTGATGAACTAAGGAAGTAGCCTATGGTCTGCTGTCCAAGCTCCGCCCCCGCATCCGATGGAAGGTGACGTTTATTACGGAAATTATAGAACTGCTTTGCAGCGTTTGCTTACTATTGTTTAATAGTCAGTGACTGTTCAGGAAAGTTCATGAGGACACATGAGAATGTTCAGTTTCTAAAAAGTATGTGCATATGAGATGTTTACTTTTATGTCTAACGGCTTGTAACTGGTTAGTTCGTGAGTGCTGATAAGTAAATTCCCAGCGGAGAGTTTTCCTGCTTTCATTGGTATTGGCACTAAACAGGCGTTTCCGACGAAAATATTTAAACAAATGCCAACAGATCACGGTAACTAACTGGCTGTCACAGTAACTGGGCTCCTTGCCTGTATCTTGTGTCAGATACTTCCCAATGCAAACATCACTGATCAGTGGAGAAACAGCATGGAACCACTTGCAACCAGTTGGCATTCTCCAGCGGAAGTAAGTTATCTTGATCAAGTTTCACAGGTAAACGCCAAGATGTCAGTTGTCCCTGAAAAATAGAACAGATTTTCACCGTCGCTGCCGCTTCTGTCACCAAGACAACATTGGATTTCATTCTCAGGGCGAGCTGACCCCTCCAAAAGCGGACATAACGTACACATATACACAGACGGGAGGCGCAACTGTGATGTGTGGGAAAAGTCAAGTCAAGCGCACGTGGATTAGGGAACTGAGACCTATTTTTACAAACACAAGAGCGTGTAAACCATCGTCATCGTCTTGTTCTACCGAGAACAATCCCGTGGGTAAGCTGTAATTCACAACCGGCGCACTCGTCCGCAAGAGCATGTGTTCGTGTTTTTTTCTGCACGTACGCAAGCCAAGTTCAAAGTTTGTTTAGTCTATACACATGCTTTGTGCTGTGGAACAGTACAAGAAAAACTACTACATGAACAGTTGGTAACAGCAACACCACAGCAACAATTAGTGAAAACAACAACATGAGCTACGAACATGGGTATTCTGTTGGGGCTGCGGGGGGGAGGGGTTAGTTGAAAAAACAGCAATGAGAATCGCAAAACAGGCAGCCGGAATGGCAACTTGTTTGCGACGCAGCAGGTGATCAAATTCAAACAAACATACATACACAAATCGACGTTGACGACTGATTTAGAAAAAGCTCCGTACCACGAATACTGGCGACAAACATGCGTAAATACATCCACCACATTGTTCCAACTGTTGTGATATCCTCCAGACGGTCGACCAACTATCAGGTGGGGGTGGGGTGGCACGCCAGATATTTAACGCAGTCAATGTTAGTTACCGGGGTAATGGGATAATCGCTGTCGATGCTATGGTGAGGCGAAAGTTTAGGGCAATCCCATAGAAGTCAGCTGGTGTTCTTTCAGACGCAGGCTGAGTTCCACGGGGCTGTGCAAAAACAGCGTCTGGTGTATCGATAATAGATGTGCCACTGACCGTTTTCTACAACTCCGAACCGCTTTAGTGATGTAAGTAACACAATGATAATTGAAAGGAAATTGTCGCGCAAAGGTACTTGCTCTCTTCTATGGGCACTGCCCCTATTTACAACAAGCATTTTGGAAGAAAAAATGAGCGTCTTACTTGTCCCCGCTGAATTAGGTTTCCGCAACACATATCACCTTGTTTGCATGTCTGTAAGTCATAAACCTGAATAAAGCTTGCTGGGTTAAAACACGGAAAACTATTCTGTGAGTGAAGTAGAATGAGCATGTGCAAGCTTAATAGTGTGTACCTGGGACTCAAGTTCTTTGTTCAACTACATGATAAGACTGATAGAAATTCGGAGATAACGCCTGCTTGACGATATCCAAACAGGGAGAGACATGTTGGCTGCCGATGACTTTCCATCAACCTTATAAGTAGAAACTCGTCAAGGGAATGATTCGTTACCTGTTCAAGTTAAGATATCTCTTTTTTTCGATGAAATCCATGAGATGAATCGCCTGAAATTACAGTTTTACGGAAGAAGGCGAAGTGACTCTAGGAGTGGTTAACCTTTGGCATGCTACACTCGTGGTGTTGTGTGTCTCGCAAGGCTCCATCTTTAATTTTTCATTGATGCACTTTAAGAACCGCAGAAGTCAAGATGACCTTTAGGGAACTATGTATTAGTATATAATGTGTCAAAGTGAACAGCTCGTCCCCAATCGAACGATGTTAAACCGAATGCAGACGCTAGACCGTTTAGTTAATCGCCCAGTGTATTTTCTCCCGAGTTTTCTTTGTTTTAAGGGCAGTTTTGTCATTATTAAAAAGAAATCATCCTTCGGATTTTCATCTCAGTTGCTATTGAGTCACACCGACTATTCGATTACTGGATACGAACAAGCAACTGTGGGCAAAGAATCATTCTACGTGAGTAGTGTGATCTGTGGCTCAGTCTAGGCTGGTCTCGTCAAATTGGAGGACAAGTGATTGCGAACAGCTGAGTTCCTGAAACATTATGTAAAATGCTTGGACAGTTGGTTTAAATCTTCCTTGCGTTAAAAACCGTTTGAAGTTGCGCGAGCATGGTCTATGCCCGAACTCTAACGTGTTCTCCACATTTTAACCAAATACATTTCGTCTCAGCCACCGGGAACACGTGCGTGCGTTTTGTTAAGATATGTGAAAGGTGCACAATCGTCTTCTCGACAGTGGGAACTGTTATTGAAAGTGACTGAGTTCAGTTGCCTTAGGGAGCTTCGCTGTGATCTAATTCATTATTGAAATGAAACCGAAACTTCTGCTGAGAAGCCTGTCCACATTGTTCTCTATCAAAAGAAAGTAATAAATCCCAAAATGTAGTGTCCTGAATGGATTGTTCAACGTTCGCAGACCTATTGAAAGTGGTAAAGCAACTATTTCATAAGAAGTTTAGAGTAGATGAGCAGCTGGGATCGAAAACCTCAGTTAAACGGTCGCTTTTATCTTTAAGGTGACCTTTCAGGTGGATGTAGAAGGACTGGACAGAACTCAGGTTCATCAGCTGCACAAAATGGCTATCGAAGGCTCAATCCAAGGGTGGAACTGCCATGGAACTGTTAATGAGGAGTACCTCTCCTATTCCTCTATGCCTAAATGATGATCCTCAATAATACGAAATCGCCCGTGTAGCTGAGGTCTTCAACATTCAACCACACATTTACCGTGACTACGGTATCCATATCTGCGTCCTGGTTGTTTCACGCTGATCGTGTACCCACTGTTGGTAGTGCAATATTCCGAATCGTTTACGAGAACAACCGGATGAACCGATTCACAGCACACCCAATGGTTTAGCTGGGTTTTCGTAGTTCTGGTGCCATACAACTGCATATGCAGTTCATAATACGACTTGCAGGTTACGAATTAAGGCAACCTAACTTTAGAGACACAGTGAACCTGTAGTCTGCACTGAGGGATACTTGAAATCCATAAAGGAACGCACCAACTATATATATATATATATATATACAGGCAAGCAATCCCAGTCCAGTAACTGTAAAATTCCCTCCCAGGTGACGTTTACCTAGCAGCAGTCCATCAACTTGGGGCGGTCTGATCATAGAACATAAACACAATCGCCACCGATCGCCTCGTGATTCAGTGAAATTCGGCCAGCTTGACAGACTGTGTGTTGAATCAACAATCAAGACGCTCGACTGTTTATTCCCCCGCCACTTGTGTGTTTTCTTGAACTGCACGTCCAAGACAGGTGCATCCGATAACAAAGTTTCACCTCATCCATGTCAGTTGAAAAGTTATTGAAAGAATGAAACAACAGCACTTGATTGTTGATGGGTGCAATATACTATTGTCAGTAAAGTCGCACTGCACACGTATGAAAACACGAGCACACACACACAACTAGAAGCGCAAAACTAGAAGTAATTATACGACCGGTCTGGATGCCTGGTCTACTGTCAATCAAGGATGCAAAAGATAAGCTTGGAGATGTGTGTGTATGACCCTCAGGGCGGGTATTTGTTTGAAGTGGGGAAGTTTGCAATCTGTGCACCTGTCGTCTTGCCGACACTGTGTAAATGAGGCATGCATTAAATCACGCATTTTCCGGTCTGTGTATACCTATTGTCCTTTCGTGAATTCACTTAAACTCCGCATGAGGTTTGGTCAAGCAGAACTAGATGGTTTTTCACCCTCTTGGTTCATTCGTGTGAAAGAAGAGTGAGAAATTGCGCCAGTGCCTTACTTGTATCAATACAAGGGGTGTAGACGTCTCGGTGAGTTCATATACTTACCGCAGCTGATTTAGCAAGTTGCCCTCTCCGTACAGCGCTTCCAGAGACGAATAAACGTGAACTCCGTTGTCAGGTGTTCCCCTCTTGGAGGACAACCGCACGCGTGAGTACCGTTCATATATGTGCCATATGACCACTGACTACTGATAGTCTGGATGCGACCAAGACGACTACTAGACAAAGCATTATTTGTACCCTCTTGAGAGACATGCTTCCCCCGAGAGGACTCTCTACAATGTACCATGAATGACCGTAACTCTGCTTATGAAATTCCAACAGACGTGGTATCTCTTCAGATGGATTGCTTTTAGGATGAGTACCGAAAGTAGGCACTGAAAGCATGGATTAACGGATGAGAGAAGTTAGATTTAACGACCGCAACCAGTAAGGGTCTAGATTTTAGTGGACGTGAAGTATAGGACGCATACCCTCTGCGAATGGGTATCGATGATATGTAGTGTGAAGCAATCTGGGTTAAAAAACGCCTTATTTTCCATCCATCACATTCGTCATCCACAGCTTGCGTACCACGCGGCTGGTGAGCATACCAGGATGTTTACCAAAACAAATGTGTTGTAAGCCTAAAGCTCCTGGCGCACCATCGGAAGGCATGAGCCATATAACTAACATGTGACCAAGCTACACATGGTCAAACCAACGAACCCATGTACACGGTATCTGGATTATTCGACCCAAAGACACCTGACCCAACAAAACCCCTGCCACAAATGTGGCCATCTACTGGCCTCTCGGACTCAGATAAATTCATTATGTACAAAATGCCAAATTCAGAATAGAACCATTTGCTCAAGCAACTTACATCATGACCTTGAAATGTGTAAAAACTACCAAAACACTTGTGGACACGATAAAACGGAGCGAATAGATATTTTGTTGCCAGAACACACTACCTGTAATATTGCTGGGAACTCTTCAACAGCCCGCCGCAAGTTTCGCCCTTTTTGGGGCTCAGCAGGTAGGTGTAATAGCTGAGCTACCATCACCAAAAGTTAAGTAATTAATTGACCGTTTATTATTCGTTTGACAACATTTACTCCGAATCACACTTGATAATTAGAATGCCGCTGCCTCTGCGAGGAACTGCGACGGAGATGTTTTATGTTCAAGGAATAACAATTCGGTCACCTTTAAACTAACACTAGGACTGCTGGATGCGCCTTAGTCAGATTCTAGTACAGATTCCAAATCAAACATGATAGTGACAGAACAAGCCAAACACTCGTGCCCTTCAGCTACATACATTTTTTATTGCGTTATCAACTTATTGTTACCCGTCACTGAGGAATTACATGTCCTCAATGAACCGAAGAAGTGGCCAATAACACAGCCCCATGAGGCCGAACCACTCTCTCAAAGGGACAATACAAAGTGAAGGATGTCTTATCTGTTACCACTGAGTTATTCAAGATTCAAGAGTCTTCAGACATTTTCAACTGCAGACCGGATAAAAAAGCCAAAGGCAAACCGGGAGTCCCTTCTAAAGCGGCTTGTCTTCTATCACCGCCACCAACCACCTCTTTATAAATTCCATTAAAGTTTGGCATAAAAAGTTTTGTCCCCCTTTAACGTACTAGTTTACGTGCACATCAGGTGCTAAATTATTCACGGTGGGCCGACTTCAGTTTAGGATTTGTCCATCACATCTAACCATGCTGATGGACCTCCAAGCGCAGTAGTTAATGTCACATGCAGTTTGTGCTGAGCCGTATCTGCAGTCAAATAAAGGCCTTGTAACCAGCACTAACCCGAATGAATATGGCTGGAAGATGAACAGGATGGGACAGTGCTAAAGCCATCGACATGCTCAAATGCTGACCCATAAGTATCAATTCAAGTCGGAAACGGTGAACACTTGAGATGCACAGCGTATGTAACGGGAGCCAAGTGACCCACACCACTTGTGAGACGCATCCCAGGCACACACGACTAGCTCGCCTCATGCTCTGCACAAGGATACTTAAAGCACTACTGCAGACTTAACACCATAATATGTGGGGCACTAAGGAGGGACTTTGTAGATACATGAGAGAACGGCCTAGCAGTTGAGCCCACTCCCGTCTGTTTCATGTAAACCGGGAGCCTGCTTTGCCAATACGTGAAACCCATACTATATTCACATAAAATTCCGTAGATACCCGTGGTTCGAAGTGATTTAATCCTCATGAAAATGGTCGTTTAAAGTCACTTCTAACATCACCAGCACACCAACACGTTCATTGTGTTAGACATTTCCTTGGTTTCTGTCAATGCGACGTTAGTCACAGAAAGCCACTTTCAGGCTTAGTTTTCGGATAAGCCCAGAAATCCAAGACAAATCTGGTAAGCGTAGTTCATCCGCAAGCATGCACAAATATAACCTCTGCTGTATCTATCAGTGTAGCGGCGTGTCCCTTTTGTTTAGAGTGACAGAATTTTGTCAGAAATGAACTGAGGTCTAATAAGACATGAGAAACAAACTTTCCGAGAAAAGTTTCAAACTGGTGATGCAGGAGTACACAGTCTCCAGTCAAGTCTAGCGCATAACCCACTGGTTTCACAAAGGAATATGTACCCGTATATTTTCTACTGTGCTTATTCATGGAGGACGCAATCTGTAAACACAGGAGTGAAGAAATCAAGACATTTCAAAAGGCGTTTAATTTTTTCTTATCATATCAGGCATTATTTACCCATCAACCGCTACACATCAACGTCCATTCCGATGAAACTTGGAATTCTCAGCTGCGCCGCCATTTCTGACATTGCTTCATAAGTATCTGATTTAATTCCTACGACTGCGTTTTCAGAAATACGAATATTTCTAAATAAATTAGCCTTTTCAGGACACGGTTTCCAGGATGTATACTTTGATGATATCTTCAGCAGTAGTCGATTTTCCTCAGGCCATTTTGTAACTAACTCAAATGTCTCGTCACCTGCAAACTTAATTGTTCGATGGTTTTTGAGACTTCAACTAATATTATGACCTTAGATGTTTCGAAAGGCACGCTTCTGATTGATGCCTCATTTCATGGTTCCAACGAGTGTTGTATTCTCAAAACAACAAGTGTGACAAAAAGCACCTGGTGCACACATAATTAGAAGTAACACAGCTATCTGTATCAGAATAGTTGATGGTTTATCCTACCGGTCAGCTAACGGGTCTTCAAGCATTTTATTCATCTTACCTTCGCTAACTAACTTGTTTTCGCCTGAAACTTTTGCCGAGTTTTCTAAACTTAATGCGCTGCTCACAAAGTTGCTGAAAACTCCTCAACAGCGTAATTGATACATGAGTCGGCCCGGTGCAGCACATTCAGTTGAGGGGACTATCATAAACAAGAGATTCAGCTGGATTCCGTCGACTGTCCCGCCAAAACCAAATTCGTGTGCAGCTGAGAGCAGTTGTTGCTGAGCAATGTTCGCCAGGGTTAATCTTCACTGAAAAAGGAGACGATTTCAGTAGTGGCTGCCGAATCCGGTTAGTGGACCATAGATCGGTGACCCGTGTTCTATGTCAATGAATTCAGGCTGCTCAGGGGCTGGTACGGCGTTGGATAGTGATGAAAAACCAAATGAACACTAATAATTCTTCAAAGTCGCCCGTTTTTGTCTCGAACCAGTGTTGTAAGGTAGCTAGCTGAGGACTGGTTTCCCTGGTGGATCGTCAACTAACCTGAAATACGACATCTGCGTTTAGCGGGCTGGGATTAGCATGCCAGTTGTTGTTTGTTCCAGGTTGACATGTGTGAGTACGTGAGGTTTGAAATACATACTGCGCTCCAAAATTTGGGGATCTAGGCAACTCGGCAAAACTCGATTCATCTAAAGTATTCACCAGAATCCAGTTCATAGTTCTTCATTTCACCAAAACTTCAAAGCATCAACCCTTAATTATACGAATCTTTGAGGTATTAAACTTTATTCTCTGTATCATTGGGTAGTAAAGTCAAAACTTGCGAAATACCTCCGTAAGTTTAGCGGATTTCATTGTATGTTTGTAAACTTGACAAGCCTTAGAATGTACATAAATGAATTTCGAAACGCTTTGAAATTCAGGCAGATTGCGCTAATGAAATGTGGCTGCGAAGCTTTTCGTGTTTCTGTGTTTCCCTAATCAGTTCAGAATCTGCTGATTATTTGTAGGCAGTTGTGGGGTTGGTCAAACCTGCATTCATGCCACCGCTGTCCGGACACTACCCCTGTTCACTTATACTATTCAGTACACATCCAAGCATCGGGGTGTCTGTGGTTTAAAATTAAGATAGTGTGTGTGTGCTGATGATCGTGTCTTTCAGACAGTGACTGGACTGTCGAGGATTGAAGGCCAAAGTCTCACGGGATTTTATTGAAGGAATCCACAAGAAATGTATTCGCATTATGGATGCGAAATATACTTGTACTCCATGTCCAAAGATAGATCTTTTTATCTACCATGCAGATTAGTTTTTTGTGGCAGTTTATCCCCTCCGTGTATGCCATTTGCGATAAACCGACCTTACATATTCTGAGTTCAAAACCTAATAGATATCCAACAGGTTGACGAGTTCAGTTAACAACACATCGAATTCCACCACCCCGCGCATTACAACCACTTAGTGGTTAGCGACTTCAAAACTTATTGCCTTCCTGCTTATCAGGTCCTTTATGAGGGTCGTGAAAAGTTCGAAAACTTCACCCCGTGGCTTCCAGTCAGTCAGATTCTCCAATGGATTTCGCCGCGTCGGTTAAACCAAATAAATCATTTGAAGAACAGTATCCCTTTGTGTGGAGTTTTTGGCTTGTTCCAACTTGTTCCTTGTTACTTGTTCCAACAATCCCATTCTATTGTTAGGCTTTTACGTCATGGGTGCAAACTGCTGCGAAAAAAACGCCAAAAAAACTTAGAACACTACTGGTTAATACTTCATCGTGTGCTGTGGATGTAAGTTCGCCGTTCAAAACCACGCAACTATGTCACTGAGGAGGATTCTGCGAGTATACTCTATCAGTGCCCATATCCCAAAAGCGTACTGTGTCTAAAATCTGAAGCATACGGTAACTGGATTTAATGGTCATATGATCGACAAGGTGGTTAATTTGCATCGATACAGGGGATACTGATAAGCCGGGTCCCTAAGAAGCTTAGCCTAACACCTCTAACACTCAGACAATCTGAATAGAAAATGACAGTAGGAACGCCGCTAACATCGGTTAGCCGCCATATCGTTCAGTGCTCCAGTCAAACCCATGTAGGGTCACATGGACCTCATCCTGGGAAGTGAACAGCACCCAAACTTTTCGTAACGTCCTTCACTCCCTTCTACCGTGCCAAATTGTGTCCACCTGTAGGTTTCCACCAGTCCGAATTAGACACGGACAACAAAGCTCAAATCGGCAGGTGGTAACTCGGCATGCGTAACAGATGTCCCAGCCAAATTAGCTTACAGTGTTGGGTGTGTTCTTTCAGTAAAGTACTATCTGCTTCACCGAAGATCCTGATCACGTCATTGTGAATTCGCTGTTTCCATCTGATTCCAGCTATAGTTCTGAGATATCATTGATCAAACATCTAAATATATCCCATAACCTCCTCCCGAAATGGCCAAGTCTCACCGCCTCACAACAATATGGCCCGTACTGTAGTCTGATATACGCATCCTTTGGGACCCAGCGATATGCATTTTTGACGCTACAAGTGGAGTAAATTGGCAGTCACAGTTATGGGATTCATACGTTCACTTCGTCTGTCAATCTACCCGCAGAGCTAATGCAACTTCCAGTGAGTTTCCATAGGCGCATTCAATCGCTGCACGTCACACAACATTAATTTGCACTTGATCGGCGCGAAACACATACCAAAGGACTGGATGATCTTGGTCAGCTTTTCAAGTAGTGCTCTTAGGGTGTTGGGTAGAGTTTCATCGAGTGAGGCTGTCAGATAGAGCCTCCAGATATGTTCTAAATTTTCGTGATTTTTCAGTACTCCTATCATATTTTGTATTCTGCTATGTGGTCCTTTCCCTCTCTGAAGAAACTTATTTGAGCATACTCCTCTGCAATACGAACGATATATTCCCTCGTGAGGCACAGTGCCAAAGTCTATCGCCAAACTAATCTCCTAAGTGCTCCTTTTTTCCCAAACGAACACGTGACTGACCGTTCATTGGCCAATGCAACATTCGCCGTACGAGCAACAGTTTCGTTAAAACAGTCAAAGCCAGCGGTGAGATGAAATGAAAACTTTATCTTTTAGGATGGTGCTGGACTCTTAGTTTTCACAGCCCACAGAACCTCATATGATGCCACTCAATGGTTCCAATATGTTTTCTAATTTTAGATATCCGGATATTTCTATTAGTCGTCCCGATAAAGGCGTCGAGTTGATCCAACAGAAATCTTGGGGTGTTTCGATTTGAAATTGAAATTTGGCCAGCTCTTTGGCTTTAATTACAGAGTTTACAGCCCTCTGGGACACTTCAACCTTAACTCACAGTGATCTTTCCGTTTATCCATATTCAGACTCCTGCAAAATTACCTCATGAATGTTATCGAAGCTCACTTAGTTAAAATCTGACGATAGATACAGACATCCGTGAATTTTGTAATGGTTGATTTGGATGCCACAGAAGGAATTTATATCGGCAGTAGGCATTTTACAATGATCACTAAGGAGATAAGGTGTGAAAATATCGAATGTGTATACACTTTCCCCACTTCCACTATTTACACCTTCAGCCGCACTTGTTGATTTCACCTAGTCAAGCGACTAGATGAAATGACACCCAGTTTAATCTCCCAGGAATTTGTAAACTCCTAAAAATGACGGTCATATCCAGAACAGCTTTCGCTGGCATCTTTTATCAGACTAAGCGGCGTCACGCGACGTAGTCTGAGAGTAGACGCACGGTTTATACGGCTTTGAAGTGAATTCAATGTCCACTATTCTTTCCCGAGGTTGACATCAGTCTAAAGTGAAGATTCCGGAACTGATTATCTAATTCATCAGAAGGAGGAAGGTGAGTTTCCGCTAGCAGTGCGTTTTTTTTAAGTGGACAAAACAAGTAACTCAGTTCCTCATTCCATAGTGTTCCTTTGTTTCTATGTTGTGAAAATTCCACCGTAGCCACAGTATCTTCTTCACCCATTGCAGTGATCTTTAACATGGTACACTGTGCACCTGAATCATGGGAACATAAGATGTAAGTCATGTGGGAGCTCTGAGTTTTAGTACTTACAGTTGCGATCACATAAAATAAAGACTGTCACTGTCAGTCACTTCATTGATCTAGAAATTAGTATGTTAGTGTGATTGGTCACACAGCCTTTTATGGGTACCACACCACCTTCCACTAAAGAAGTTACACCTCAAGGACTATACTTGACTGGCGTGGATGCCGTGAGAAATAGTTAGCGCCGATCAAGCCATTAGTACAGAGTGCTAAAGCCTCAAGAACAAAACAGTGACAAATTGAGGGTTTCTGTAAGCAACAGCGCGATTGCTTTCTCCAATCAATTCAAGCAATTTATCAGCTTTAAAAAATGTACCATAGGCACATTGGTACCAGCTGCTACAGTTTCGATCACTTGAAAATGGAAGAGTGTGGGACATATAGCCAAGCTTTGGGGGCGATGGCGTGTTCAGTTGGTTCGGGAATCGGGTAGCTACGCATTGAAGGCAATAGCTTTGATGCATGAGCGCCACTGACTGCACGATTGGGCCATTTCTGCCAATGTAATTAATCGCTGGTGAGTTGAGTCCCAGGGTATCCATCCCGGGAGGCAGCAGTTATCGACCCGACTGAGTTTACTGGTCAGTGTTTTCATACTTCGTTGCCAGGCCATACACTGTCCACCTCTTCGTCGCTTCCACTCAGCACAGGGCTGGGCGCAAAAAGCTCTGCGAGGCAGAAGGTCTTCTAGCATACGGAGTACATGTCCTAACCAGAGTAACCTGTGAAGCGTAATTTACCAATCGCGATAGAGTTCCTTCTTTCTAAAACCATCTGGCGTACCTCACCATTGCTAATCCGATGTTCCCACCAGACCTGACCAATGCTTTGGAGACATCGATTGCCAGCCTTGACATCTTCCGTATATCCCCTGCGCGTAGAGGCCACGTCTCTGATCCATAAATCAGTATGGATCGCATCGTCGCACAGTAAACTCTGCCCTTGACAGACAAACTGACATCACGTCGGAGTCATAGGTGTCGGAGGACGGCAAAAACTGCGCTAGCTTTCCCGATTCGAAAAGTAATCTCGTCTCCAGCCAGTCCACCGGAATTTACACAACTGCCCAGGGGTAAACAAATTTATCTACCAAGTCGGTTGACTCGTCTGCAACCGTGAGGTTTGGGTTTGGTCCCACCAAGTCTTGTAGCAGCACTTTACACATTACAGGTATGAAGCGAATGCCAAACCATGAAGCAGGATTATTCAGATTACGTGGAATGGTTTGCATCTTTGAAGGATCTGAACCAAGGAGAACATTTTGATCCCAGATGAATTTCAAGCAGCAGGTCATTAACAAAGTTGAAGAGGAAAGGTGAGAGAGAGCAAGCGTGTCTTATACCATTGGACGTGGTAAACTCAGGCAAAAGCTTGCCGTATACTCACACGGTTCCACAGGATTTCGCATGCAGAGCTCTCGTAAGGATATTAATTTGGAAGGGACACCTTCGATCGCCAGACACTGCCAAAGTTAGTCACGAGAGACAGAGTCAAAAGCAGCTTTCACATCAGGCTGATGCCACGATGATTTTCGCATGACGATCTTGCACCCATTTTGAAGACCAGGATGATGGTTAAGGAGCTCCACTGCACTGCTATTTTTTTTCGTTCCAAATCTTCTGCTGTATGGTTGCCAGACTGCTCACCAGGACCTAGCCACTTTCTTTCAAGAGTGTGGAATACAGGTCATCAGCGCCAGGTGTCTCGTCACGCTTGAGGGTTGATATCTCACACTGGATTTCGGTTGTGGACGGCAGACTGGTGTCGATGTTCCATTCAGGCCTGCCGGGTTCTACTAGTTGTTGGGCTGAAGGACACCAACTGAACTGTTTTTGGAAGTGCAAAGCCCATCGCTGAAGACGACAGTTGGGGGAGTGAATTGTTGTTCCGACTTTTCCGCATACCGTTTCGTTGACACTTATCTTCTTTTGGCCGGTTGATCGAATCAGTTGAAGATGGGGGCGTGGCTTTTGCCTACAGTGAAAGCCTTCTCCATCTCCTGGGCATTCAAAATCCACCAGCGTTCTCTGTCATTCTTCAAGCTCCTGATTGTCCGGCGTTTGAGGGATCTGCTTGCGCCATCATAGTTGCTAGTTGCTGGTATGGACTTTCTGGCAGCAGTAAGGTCTGCTTATCTGGAAGGTATCCAGTGTTCATTTACTCGAGTCAGATGGGCTGGACAAACAGTTCTGAAAGCTGAGATCATTGCATCTTTAACTCGCCTCCATTCAATCTCCAGGCAATCTTCGTCGTCCACATGGCTGTGCGTTTCCAGTAGCTCTCTAGCCGGGTCAGCTTGATACTCTTGAGCTACTGAAACTTGTCGAAGTTTATTAATAGAACTGCTCTGTTTTGGCACACACACAACGCTGGTGGAAAGGGAAGTGATAACCTGGCTCGCAAAATGCTATGTTCAGAGTCAAGCTGCGTACCCCAGAAGAAAAGACAATCTACAATTGACGCTCTCCATCGATAACTGATAGCCACGTGGTCTAATTGGGTCCATGACTGTCTTGCCGTTGGTGGCCTCCAAGCAGTTGGAGGTGAGTTCGAGATGTTGGAAGTTCGGACTGGCCAGAAACAGTTGATGGTAAGCAAACATTTGAAGCAGTCGCTCCCCATTATCCGTGCGCTGAGCATCGGCTCCAAATCTGCCACCTAACTGTGCTTCTTCCGGACTTAGTCGTCCAACTTGAGCATTCATATCACCCACTAGGTTACAATATCCGTCCTTCTTACCGACCGAAGCAGTCGTGACAGATCTTGATGAAACTCGTTCTTCTCAGTCTCAGAACTGCAGTCCGTTGGAGTGCACGCTTATACGACAAATAAGCACTGTTTACCGTGTCGACCTGCATTGATCTTAATTGAGCCGGACAACCCCACAGCGCAAAGACAACTGTTTACTGTGGTTCAGTCCAGTAAAGCGCTTTCAGTCTTGGGGCTGAGTGCAACACCCACTCCGAAGATACCACGAGCCATTGCATCAGGATTACCGGATGTCCGAAGAGCGAAATGTGGAGCATCTGAGCTCGTCCTAAACGGCTTGAGGTGCACGACCGAAGTGAGGTCTTATATGCGTGCTTCGGAGAGACAACATACATCGCTAGAGAGGAAAAGCAATGTTTCAGCAAGGGATGCCTGTTGCCCAATTTGACATACAGTACGAACATTGAGGCTGCCACGTGAGCCAGATCTTTTGAGCTTGAGTATTTCGGTTTATTTTTCTGGGCGAAGCTTTAGACACGGAACAATTGGTAGGGGACTGGCAGATACGTTGGTCGTACAGCGTCATTTGATGGGTGGGAAGGGGTGTGGTGGAAGGCCAATGAGCGAACAGATGCAAGGGCAAATTGTGCTTCCCGGTTGCCCAAGCCAAAGAACGGCGTTTGGTTTAGGTAGCCCACCTTGAGCCTTTGAGTCAAAATTCTGACCCAAGAAACAGTTGGAGGGTGTAAAGTTTTGTTCGGGAACCCTGCCCCTAGCCTCTGACTCGAGTCTGAACCGCGAGACAGCGGTTGTTAGGGTTTTCTTATGGGACCCTTCCCGGAGTCAATCACTCAATAGTCTGACTCACATGGACGTAGTGGGCTGGTTTGGTTCGAGGGCGCAGGGTGTAGGGCATTACTGTCTCACTCCTAGTGTACCTTTTGAGCAGCACATGACTCTTTGGTTTTAAAAGTTTGGTTTTCGACCGTATTGAATAATGCGCCGGGGTCACGGTCAACGGTTGAGCGACCGGAGTTTGTGGTTTTTAGGGCCGACTTTTTCTAGCCCTTCCTTGTTCTGAGGAAGGCAGTACCGCTGCTTCCATAAATATGGACATACTAGTCGCCTGGGGAAACGCCTTACTGCCTTCACAATCCTATCGCAGAGGACAGTACGACTTTGCCTCCAGACCGCCTCGTAATACGATTACTCGCACTACGGGGTCTCGCTGTTCTTAGTCGGGCTGCTCCCCGTTGGCCTTTCTGGTATGGTTGAACCTCTAGAAACCGAGTTCCAGCCAGTATAGCCTGCAGGAGCATTGCAGCATAGAATCCCGACCACCACAACAAGGTGACACCCTTAGGTCGGTCCAGAAAACAAACAACTCCGAGGCTGTAGCAGTTCTGTGACTTCATTTCAGCCATGTATAATCAGAAAGGAGCCATACGACTGATGACCCACTTTCAATGAATAAGCCTCATTTTTAGTTCTTCCACTTTTGACATACAGTCAAGATTCGAGAAGGGCTGGTTTTCAACCAAATGAAGCAACCAGTTGATCTGAGTACATTCCATTAGTGCAACAGCGAACTTTTAGATTTTTTCCATCAAATTCTGAAAATAGGGCTTCATATCTGCTTTGAACTTACAAACCAGTGCTAATCAAATCGAAATTGCAAAACTGATATCGGGATATTCTTCCGATTAATTTTCCAGTTCAGTTTGTTTGATTCATGAACCCTCAAGCCTCATTATCATTTCAGCCACCCCCAGTGTTGACTGCAGTCCTACGTGTATCGTCCCGGTTGTTATTTTATACTTTCTACGAAGAACACTGCTTCCTAAGGACATACTCACGACGTCACTACGTAAGGTGATGACAAGTTTGCAGTCAAGTTATCTACCTCAGCAAACAAACCACTAGTCATTTGTGCTATCTGAGTTACCAACATTCTCCTCCATTGTAAAATTGACCTAGTGTGTCCTTTCTTCGGTTTGATAATAAACTTTCCAACCCTGAGTGAGAGTCGGATGTCTCATCATGAAAACTATATGGAAGAAAGCCAGTATAAAATGTTTACCATTCCCCCATTCTGGGGGAAAATGAAACATTTTTGAGTGACTAGATAACGAAGCGCTATGGTTGTAGCTTTTGAAGAAACGACCCTGACCCAGTAGTTTTTTATCTGTTTGCACAGCACTTGATCACGATATCATTCGCTGTTTGGCCATATCTGTCATCATCTACTACACGATTTTAATCCACGCATCCCAAGGCCGGCACGGTCCGCCGCCCGGCCTTCATCAAATTGTCAACTTCGCTGTTGTGTTGTGTATGCTGCCGATTAACGCCACAGCGTTTTTTTGCTTGTGTATAGGGTTTTAAGTGTCTCCTTGTTCAACCTATGTACGCCACCCACCTAAATTGCAGGAAAATGGTGCACATGGATTTTCAACCTCACAAGCGTCGGTTGTCAGTGCTCAGAATGAGAGGACATTGCGTGCACATGTAAGTGCACGTGTGAGGATACACAGAATTCCATCAACTTTAACCAGGTGCTCTCTCGCGTATCCGACGCATACGAATGCGTACTGTGTTTGATAAAACAGGGTTTGTGGTGGTGGCAGTGGTGGATAGAACTTGACCAGATTTTACGATGCGACTGCCACCGGGTGATTTCGCACCACCGTCAGACATTTTCTACAGCTGTTCGGCCATGGAATTGACAGATTCTCTGCAAAAACTCAGGGCCCCATGTAATCGAAGAGGAACGCGTTGAGAACATATTTCCGTATGCGAAATTTGACGAAAACGCCCCAAAACACTGCGCCGCTTAAGCCAGAAACACAGTGAACACAAGTCGATTGTACGATCAACGGTTGTTAGACTGATTCACAAATTCCGAGGGATAGGAGGTGTGGAAGATGCTAGACCTCCGGGACGGCCATGAACGCTGATTGACGATACCGGATTGTATGGGGTTTCTGTGGTGCATCAGGAGAAGCTCAAGGAAAGGTTTAATATAGCTGGCACAAAAACGTGCGGTTCCGTATCTCACCGTGCATTGTACTCTGAAGAATCAAGTTCGTATCTATCCATGGGTGACTTGTGTTTGGCCAAGCTCAGGTGACAAACCCGGACACGCTCTCGATTCAAACCAAAGGTCCTTGAATAGTTCTTACAGTGCGAGGTTTCGTCGCTTGATCCAAAAGGACTGTTGACTGAACAACGTATATCCGCCTTAGACTAACTAACTTTCCAGCACTGAATTGATTATAATTTCAGGACCCAGGTACGTTGATAGACAAAAATATCTACGTGACTGAAATGATACAACAAAATTTACCATGGAAGTGACGAAAAAGGACATTACCGGGAAAATTAAATCTCCTTTATTGAAACGACTAAAACATTTGAGGCTCCGCAGTAGCCTGGAAGAAACCACCGGTAGTACCTCAAAGCCAAGAATAACGCTCATTTTTACGGTCTGTCCTACTTACTCAAGCCACATATACCCCCTGTGATGCACACTTTCGATGACCAGCATGTCTTAACATAAACCGTTCCAATGGCTCATGAAAGTCCTCGAACCTATCAGGAACGGAATGTGCCAACATATTTTGACGCCTAATCTTGACTTGATTGAACAGATGGAGAACAGGAACTGCGCGGATAAGTACCTCCCGTAATTTGATTTCATCACCGTGTTGATTAAAGGAACTATTGACGTGATCCATGCCCACTCGGACCGCACAACCATTTCGAACGATTAGTTGTGTTGTCCCTCAAAATGGTGTGCC
>SJOL01008338.1:73546-126199 GCA_004794785.1 Opisthorchis felineus | reverse complement strand
ATATTTTGACGCCTAATCTTGACTTGATTGAACAGATGAAGAACAGGAACTGCGCGGATAAGTACCTCCCGTAATTTGATTTCATCACCGTGTTGATTAAAGGAACTATTGACGTGATCCGTGCCCACTCGGACCGCACAACCATTTCGAACGATTAGTTGTGTTGTCCCTCAAAATGGTGTGCCGAAAGGGTGAGTTTCAATTTTGATGGCAAGTTACGCAGGTACCTACGTGAGATTGCTATGAACAGCAGCATTTAGCCAAATATTTATGGCTATACGAGACAACAAATCAGCCCGACAATTCACAGCACGTGCCACTATAAACATGATGTTGATGACACGCATGTCTTGCGTAATGACACCGTGTATTCGGAACAGAAAAGCCAAAGTCTGATCACGTTGAACTTGAACAACAAAATCGCGACCAAACCGTTGAGCAGGGGGCGAATACCCCTTTTATGGATGAGCTTATTCATGCAGGGGCAAATGGTTCTACAATCAGCGTTATAAATTTTGTAGCCACCCAATTCAAATGTGTAAATGAATTCTGGGAGATGTGTTGCTCTCAGATGTTAGGGACCCTGTTGAGCGCACTCCGCACAAATTGTACTCTGTACGCGGTTTTGGAACCAAGACCCAACAGATGTTCAAAATAGAGCATTCTCAAAATATACCAAAAAATATTCCTCTAAACCTTGCATAGGGCAGTGGCAGTTGTGAAGCCAAAGAGGAAGTGTGTATCCGCTTAGGATTCAGAGAGCATAGTGTACAGAGCCACCGACTACTAGATGCGGCAAGCGAAACGTGACCCGCAGTAAACCTATTGAAACAGTAAGCAAACCATGAATGAATAGCTGTCCGTTTTGTTTATCTTGAACTGGATTTGCAGCTTTGCACGTAAACGTGGAAACATAAGTGGGTGAAGTGGGGAGACATCTGTGGGTCTACACCGCAGGAATATTGTCGAAAGTACTAAACACCATTGCAAAACCCTTTGCCGATGCTTCAGCAAAGGCTTAATTTGACTTGTCACTCTTCAAATCAAAAAGTCAATCTTGCGCAGAGAGGAAGGTTTCGCTCACCAGATAAGTCTGAGCATGAGTCTTTCTGGAGCATGGCATGTTGTACTGATATTTCAAGGGGAGATTACAACTCCATCACATTGTGGTGGTCCGATTCATTAGAAGGTACTTATTAAAGAAGTAAAAAACACAACTGTTACTTTGTTTTGCTGTAACCACTTTCGACGGATTCCATAGAGCTCCTCCACGATTTGGGTGTTTCTTTGTGGAAGGTTATCACATCCTTTCTGCTATAGATTAATAAAATTCCAAGCGTTTTTTAACATCTGCCTTGGGTTAATTTACAATTCTCTGTTTCGTCCGAATGAAAAGCTGTAGATAGTAAACACTCCTTTGATTCATACACACATGCGTAGCATTGTGGTCCTATGCGCAATGATCGTTGGTCTTCGTTATACAAAAGATAGAGAACCATGTGTTTTTTCGTCTAACCAAACTTGAATAAGAATCGCCAACGATGATTAATGATAAAGTGAGAAGTACTGAGTTACCCTTCTGTTCTATGAGCTTCAGTTGTTAGTACTGTGAAATATTCCAGCTACTAGTGTTGTGTGCATATCCAAGGCCCTATTTTTCGGTTGTATCAGGTCTCAAAATGTTTACTAATTTGGTGAGTTAATGTATCAGCTGTGTCCAAGACATAGACTCTGGTGTGAGTGATATCCAGGAAAATTTGGTCAGTGGTTTCGCATCTCCCCGTAGGGACCATTCAAGCGACTTTGGAAATTTGTATGCCTCTCTACTTTGTTCAAAATGGCTACCTTTTCGAAAAGCATGGACTACAATGGAAATGTTTTGCCCAGCCAAGATTGTCGCTTCGGTGAACGTAGGATTTACCCAACAAAGGAGATTAATTTAGCTGGCGTCTATTTGCTGTTGTCATGAGTCTTGCAAAACCTAAATGCTCGCTGCATTCATCAGTACCTACCGATGAAGCATGGTCACACATACACACGCAAACCGATATCGAATGGACTATGCATCATCGTAAAGTATCAGGATGGTGCCGCGCGCTGCAAGTATTTCCAGTCTAGTCGAAACCCGATAGGTGGTTATCTGATTGACGGATGATAGATTTGGTAGCAGTTACAACTGAATTGTTTTGCGGGAGCTTGTTGACACCCGAAGACGATGGTTCTATTTTAGACCTTGTCCGTATTGACTGTGTCTACCCTAATTCTTCTACATCGTTGTCAAAAATGGCACCAGGAGTTTATGGAGTTGAGCTCACATGAAGAGGGAACTTCATGTATCCTAAGGCCGTTCTCACAGGCTGCTTACAGGCGGACTGACAATACTGTTATGAAAAAAAGACTGCATTCTCCCATGGATTGCTGTTTTTTTAAAACAAACCGTTTTATTTGGATTCATTGCGAAACATAGTGTAATACGGTGCTCTTCCTGAATAGCACCAGTGACATCAGCTCAATAACCTCTCCAAACTCCGCTTTTTTTACCAACACACGAGATTACACGATGTGTTCTAAAGCAGGCTGGTTGACTCCAAGGCTTCCTTTCTCGGGTTACAAAGCGCCTGATACTCGTTGCTAGTGCTGGTGTTCTCTCGGTACGTGTGATGTGGTCACAAATGTGTAGACAAACAACCGACTGGTTGCTATGTTTCCACACTGCACAAGTAGTTATAATATATGTATGATGAAGTGGCTCCGCTGTATATCAACCTATGAGAAAATTCATAGGACTCTGAACGGATCGTTTTCCCCTGAGAAACTCCGACAGTGTTGTTTTTGTCTCTCGCTTCTGTTACTATGCTGCGGCAAACTTGGGTGATCAACTTCCGTCAAATGGTGGTTCGAATAACAACTACGGAACCCTATCCGTGGTTTCAACCTATCGAATCAGCAAACATCGCCTGTTTATCTAACAAGCTGGAACCAAGATAGGCATGACGTAGATGGAACCTGGACTACCGAATAGGCCGAATTAAAGTAGAGAAACTTTGTCTTATTTTGATAAAATATCTAAAACTAATTCAGATGTTAAGCATAAGAGAATGCGAAAGTCTTCTACTAACATCCTAAGAACGTAGTGTGCACCATCCAGCGAGTCAGCCGACAAAAAGAGGTGTCAAAACACGGTAGAGCGTGGTCCTACAATATTCCGTGAATGAGTTTTGCGGTGTGTTACCAGTTCATTAAATACTGCCGCAGGATGTGCTGAGTTTTTTGTACGGGTGTCATATTTGAGTTTCTGTTGACTTTTTCTATTGTGCCTATTTTAGCCATAAAATATTTCCTATGAGCAATGAACACCCATAGGAAGTGGCCTACATTGTCTTATTCGTGGTTGACCTTCGTGGAAAGAGACAATTTTATCGACCGTAAGAGCAAATATCAATAGGAATGCCTATAAGCAACCGCAATGCCTGCAAAAAAATAAGTGAATTACCACATCTGCAGTGCCTGTCGACGATTCTGAATGGAAACCCAGTTTCCAGAAGTGCATCCCGATTGCGTAAACAGCAAACCGGTTTACCTCTCGGTTATGTCAGCATTCGTTGACTAACAGTGCCCTAGCATGAAAGCCATCATTTCATTACATCAGTGGAGCCAATTTTTTACGAAGCGTGTGTTTTTCCTTTTTCCTGCAATGGCAACACTCACAAGGTTGGTGAGAACTGTTCGACAGCTCACTACCGGTTTTGCCCTTCTTGGGACTCATGAGGTAAATGTAGTCTACTGTTCCCATCAATCTCATTTTCTAATTGAACACCAAGTAGTACAAAAAATGAGCTAGCCCCCCCTACTTTACTTTTATTGACAGACGACCTACGGGAATTCGGAGACTACGTCTACCTGATGAGCCCAAGTAGCATGAAACCGCCAGTGAACTGTGAAAGAGTATTCATTGGTCTCACAAGCACGACTGGTTCAGGAAAACTATTCCGTTATTTTTAGTATCGCTCCATCTGATATATGGGGTGGTCTTTGGTAGTTTAGTTGGTTGAAGGACATTATGAAAACGATATTAGGTTGAGATTCAGTCCAGGCCCAAAGTGACATCAACAAGTCCTTGTTTTGAACTTTTCGTTTTTTGGACGTATTTTCCATACGACTTTGCCATGAACAACCAGCTTATACTCATCATGTGACTCACACTGATCTTTAAACTTATCGTGTGAAATCCTTACCATACTGACTCACGTTTGGAGTTGTATGGTGTAGAGAATCAGTAGCGTTTGTCTTTATCGTGTTGAGCGAAAAGCATAGCTTCACTGAAATGTTTTGTATATATGCATTATTCCTCGCGCTCTTGATAGATGACTCAACAGTTTAGATTAGCTCGTAGAGACAGTTCATTTAAGGAGGGTAAGGATGAGTACCGCCCACCGTTTCACCTACGGTGGATCAGCTCCTGACTCAGGTTATTGTTTTTTGTCACTGTTGGTCCGTTGGTCCAAGTCAGAACTTGTGTTGAGCACCAGTCAACAAGGGTGATTAATCAGGAGAATATCAAGAAATGCACTCATTTGCAAATCAATTTGGTTTTGCGAGAGACTCCCCTGGAACCCAGCTGAATCTCTCGTTTGTGATGTTTCCATGCAACTGAATGTGCTGCACCAGGCCGCCTCATGTTCCAGCTGCTACGAGAATATCACTTATATTTGCCTTTGCAAAGCATTTTACATCTAATTAAACGGCCCTTAGATCAATAACACACTTTGTAACATATCACCACGGATTGTAGCTGACAGAATGGACCGTTAGATAAATCCAGTGAACTGTCTCCTCTACAAATTACAGCAGTTTTGTCCCCCAAACTCTCTCAGTCGTTCACTGTTAGTGACTGAATCTGTTCGCATTAGGAACTTACCAACATACAGTATACGGTCATTTATGTTCAAAATACACGAGCTTTTCAGGCTGACTGTATCCTTCTACGTTCAAATTCCAGTACCTATCCCACGCTTTAAAATACCATGAAGGCCTTCGAAAAGGCATACATTGTACGACAATTTCGCGTTTCGATTAGACCAGTGGAATCCTGCAACTATTATGTATTTATTTCTCTAAACGAGTATGTTAAAATAGCCGGGAAAAGTAGGGAATCTGTGTTTATTAACCAAAGTTCTCACCGTGGTTTGGGATTCCATTCAATTTGTTATACAGAACATACAGGAAATCCAGCTAGAAAGTAACAATAATGGTTGAGTCTGTCCTACTCAACCTTATTCCACATGCATACAAAAAAAAGGAAATTTCTTGTCATTCATAGGGGCCACCGACTCCCCCTTGTCTATCCGGCATTCTAATCATACTTGCAGGTTAATGATTTTCAGATTACATGTAGCTGTCTTTTCAAAGTACTCTGGCATTAACGTTGACGTCGGAAGCGTGAAATCTATTCAGTCCCAAGTGCCCAGCACCTATGGTTCTTAGAAATAAAAAACACCAGCGTCTTAACTGGGGACACGTAGACGCGTAGGTTCAACGAAATGAGATTTCGCTGTTCAGCTAGGTGCGAGTACTCTTGTGTCCTGATGCAAAGTGGATCTCGCGCCACCGTCCCGAACTCAAAAGTGATAGTATATGCCCTCTGCGCCAGAAGTTAGTATGCCATCAATTTTCAGACGAAATCTGTGTGAATGAGTGATCGAAACAAACTTCAAATAAATTTTTCGTGCGTAATGTTTCTAACCGAGTGTGTAACGCGAAGACCGTCACAAAGTTCGGTTGACTCAACGTTCAAGCAAAACATATGTGGTTGCGCCTACTTGATGAACCCCAAGAAGTGCGAAACCGGTCGTGAACTGTTGAAGAGTTCTCAGCAACCTTGTCGGTAGTTTACTTCTGGAAAGTCTACCGCAAGATCTCGAATACAAGAGGTGGCCTGGTGCAGTACATCCAGTTGAAGAAGAAAATCATAAACGAGAGTTTCGACCGGATTCAATCGAGTGCTTCGTCAAAACCGAATTCATATTCCAATGAGAGTATTTGGCAAACTCCGTCCAATAGGGTCCAAGTGGAACATAAGGTTGAAGGAAACTGGGGGACCTCGCCTACCTGATGAACCCCAAGAAGGATGAAAACGGTCGTGGGCTGTCGAAGAGTTCTCAGCAAATTATGAATGGTGCGCTAAGTTCATATTTTCCATGTTAGTCGTGTGGGAAAATTCGTAAAACTATCCTGAAGCTTAATGGCGATCTCACACTCTTTGGTACCGCAGTGAGTTTGCATGCATGTTCCCACACTGCTTACAAGGAGCATGTTTTTCTCTATCTTATCACTCGGCCTAACCTGAACAGCTTTCGCGCTGCATATTCGGTAGAAAACGTCGCATACAAGTGATGCGTTCGGAGCTCATCTGAATCTGCATTTTGCGTTCACTCGTTACGCAAACCATTTAAAGTATAAGTTTGTGTAAAATGAAAATTCATGCAAGATGAAATGACTGACGTACCTAAGGTTTGAATATCTTCCTGGTGAACCGCAAATAAGTCGAAACCCGAGATACGCTAGAAGGTAGTTTTGCCAGTATTCCTATACTAATTACTCAAAAGGTGACAAAGTCCGCTGCGGTTAAAAGTTACGTCTGTTAACAATGTTGCGTAATCCAGGTAGCTCGGGTGCGCTACTTGGCTTTTTGGTTTGTTCGCTGAGCTTGGCGGTTGGGTTGCAAATGTTTCATCACCATTCGAGATAACATCGTTAGTGCTCCACTGAACCCCGCACTGACGATTTTACCTCGATTGGTGATGAAACGTTTGCAATCCAACTGCCATACTTGGCGAACAGACCAACGACCAAAAAGTTGCGTCTTACAAAGGATGAACATATCATTTGTATCCGAAAGCACAGGGAGGCTTTATAACGAGTATAGCCCCCGTGGAGCAGTTTTCCCCATGGTCGCAATGCGAAATCTTCTGCACTAAGGTGAGTCAAACTCTGTTATGGGAAAGCCTCACGATTAACAACAGTTATTTACTGACACCGACCAGTATGATGAAGCCTACCGTCGACAAAACTGAGCTGGGGCAAAATGTATTGCCCTAAAATATAAAATTCGTAGTTCCCTGTAATGGACGTTTATCCAAAAGCTTCATGCCTGCTAGACAGCCACTCCCACCGTAGAGATGTTCGCCCTAACAAGGCTATATATCTTTGCGCACTCATCTCAAAGGGACAACTCTCCATCCTTCCGCATTCAGCTAACTCTCTTGTGGGACCGAACTCCTTTTGTTCTGACTGGATAGAAAGTACTGTGCTAATTAATACATGCTAAAAAAATAAACTAATGAACTGATCAAAAATATATGTGTTGCATATACACAATCTAAATACAAGCGATTTCAGTCATCGGAAGATAAAACTGAATAGGTGTGTTAGTTAGTGTAGCAATGCACAGAGGGTATGTAGGAATCAGAATAGGCAAATCACCACTGTCTACTCATAATGAGACATTTGTGCAAGCTTACAAACCCGTGACTTACGCAACCGGTGCGTGCAATGTTCTAGGTAGCTGAGTCAAGAGTCATCTGGTAGAAAAAATCAACTGGATTCGGGCGTCTCATGGCACAAGCTTTGCGTCATGTAAGGGGTTTGACAGAACAGAACCATAGGCGTTGAACAGTAAGCCAATCGAGTCGCGAATCCGTCTCTCATGAGCCTTGAGCTGTAGTGACGACTTTGCATAGTGCAACAAATCACGGTTGGTAGAATAAAGCATTTCAACCGGACGTCGATCGGTCTGTTGGAGTTGATCTGTTGGGAAAGGCAACTCAAGGACAGGTGTAGTTCCAAGAGAACGAATATTATTCGTAGCTATCACTGATGGTTCGAAGGGCACTGTCTCCGTGGTGGGACAACTTGTTGCTTCTTTTGAAACCGAGCGTATATTAGGTGGCTCGAAGGTGGGCCGTGTAATCCAGTTGCTACGGCTGAGATTACTTGATCGACCATTGAGGGGAAAACACTTCGGATCGTTTGATGTCAAAGCTCGACCAGGGCTAAAGTGACTCTCAAGTCTGTAAGCAGACGACTGTTGGAACTGAGTTTGACGCGCTGTGCGGTAATCAACGGAGGGAGGTATTTGTTCAGCTTCTTGATCTCGCAGGTTTTCAGACCTTTGGGGAGGAAATGAATTTCCCGCCGTAAACGTACCAAGATATGTAGATGGAGATAGTGGTGTTGGAGGTGTACGATAATGAAGCTGCGGCAGGGCATTCAATACTGGATTTGGAGAGTACAAAGATGCAATATCTGGACAAGGATAATCTGGCACTCGATAATTTCGAGTCAGTGAGGCATAATAACTAGCCAGACGAAGGCTGAATAGTCGATTTCGCTGAAGTGAATTCGTACGACGACGTAACTTGCCTGTAGTGCCTCCTATATAGACATCCTCACAGGATGGATCAAGCATCCAGTAATTTCCCTTTCCAGGGTCATCGTAGGCTCGAGGGACTTTGACAAAACATTTGTTCAATGACAAATTGTGACGGATGGAGTTTTGCCAGCCTTGTTTGTTATCTTTGTAGTAAGGGAAGTTGCTTGTAATGAAGTCATAAATCCCATTCAATGTGAGACGTTTCTCCGGACTGCTTCGTATGGCCATCATGATGAGTGCATTGTAGCTGAATGGAGGTTTGTCGCTGACACCGGTAGGTTTACTCAATGCTCTACCCTGCTTGGATTCAGAGCAACACCTGTCCTTCTGCTGCAAGGACTGTTCATTTAAGGGACAGGCTCCATCTTGATCATCAATTGCATCTCCGGAAGTGCGTTGAGGAGAAAAGGGAGAGTGTGAATACCGACCACATGGACTAGATTGCGCCTCCGATGGGGAAGATTTGGAAGACCCAGACCTTTCTGAACCAGAACCAAGATGGGAAGTACACAAGGAACTTTCTGGTGGCAAGGTGAACATTGACAACTGACTAGGTGGCTCATCTGTGTGTCCGTTTTGATTATCAAAACCTCGTACCAGGTGTCCCGAAACATGTGCCTTTGGGGAACTCATATGGAAGCCAGGCTCTGGTTTCATTTTTGAAGATTGACCAGTGGTGGTTTGTACACTCAGACTTTCTAAGATTTGCGGGTTTCGTTGAGGTAATCGTTTTTTCGAGGTTTCTAGGTGTAGCTCCGCGTTAACGTAGTTCTCCTTTGTGTCTGTTAGACATTCCTCTCCGATTTCATTATCTGATTCATTGGATATGGGAAGATTAAGCATCGCCCTAATGCTGAATGCACTGGCCAAGCCATGAACTCTGTCGTAATTGGATTTGATCGAACTGGACTGCATAGTCTCGTTGTCAAAATCACCGGGTCAGTGGCTTAATTGTGTATTAACTAGATCTTATTCCCCATTAGAACATCTCTGCCTGAGCGTGTGTGCTGACATCAACGACGCTTGTTCCTATTGGTTTACGATTGTCCACTTTAGGGAATTATTTTTCTCTCTTGGCGTGTTTGCGCGCATGTTACAAATGTCACCGGAGCAACGTTATGACATTGGGCAAACAAAACACACATCAGACCTAGTGATAGTCACACCCTCCTTTGGGAGAGAGGATGGAACTACACAGACTTCCCATATCACGTCATGACGGACTCGCAGGCTAGACGAATGGAATGTTGGCAATGGGATGAAAATCAGCCAATGAAGTGACTAAAGCTCACGCTTGATTGGCCAATTCACCGACGCTAGTTTCACTTTCTGTGGCAATGGCGTGTTCATAGCACAGGTTGGGAACAAAATTGTGGTCTCACCAGAGAACGGGACTTGCTGTCAACTTGTAAGACACAAAACACTTCGCGCGGCTACGACCATCAATGTATTATCCTGCCGTGCTAATGAATTACATCCTGTTAACTAGGTTGTTTTTGGAAGGTATTCATGCATTCCCAAACTGCAATCACTGCGAACCACATCGACCGGCCGAGTGAAGTAGTATATTCATTCGAACAGATAGATGTGTTTTTTTATGAAAACGTCTTGCATCCTAATTTATCTTCTGAGCCTATCACCTGGACAAATCTAATGTGGATTTATCCGAGCATTCATACTGAGCATTCATCCGAGCATTTATACATTGTATTCAATGAGGATGGTCGCGTAAATTGCCCCGCAATCACCCATATATATATATATATATATATATATATATATATATATATACCAGCCCTCATGATTTCTTCAGGTGGTACGGCAGCTAAGAGCTAAAAGGATGCTACGGCTGAACAATTGTTATCTTTACTATTGCTATTATCATCTATGTATGTAACGGGGCTATTGGTCAAACTCAGGAACAACCTTAGCAAATGTTTCCAAGATGAAGTCACTGGACAAAAGAGAGGATTGATGTCTCTACGGTACCACACCGTAGAGACACCGTAGACTGAGAATGCATTATGCGATTATGTGCCGTCCGTTCCAGTTGTTGCATTATTCCTAGTTAATGCTTTTTTGAAGGTTCTCCTTGGCTGGAACACAGGGGACCATCAGCGTCAGCATTTGTATTTGCGTCTGTGCCGTGTGTAACAGCTTCCCACTTTGAAACCCATTTAAAATTAGACACTCACTGCGTTCCCAAAATTTCCTTGTTGCAGAGCTGTTCAATTCTTCTTACGTTCGAATTCCCTTCGCATTTTTAGTGCACTCACCCTTCTGACGACAAAGATCTTACAAGCTAACTGTTGTTTGGACGACCGAGTTGTTCATGCACCCATTCCTGTTCTAGTCGATAGCCAGATCCAACAAAACCAGGTAGACAACTTCTGTTAGACTTGTTGATGATTTAGAAGCCATATGTCGACGGAAGTCGGACCAATATAAAAAAATCTTTTTGCATGGGAACTGAGGTTTTCACGTACACATGATCGCAAATGCGTCTTCACTGCTTTAAAGCAGAAATGAAAACCAACGTAGTATGCCGTTGGAAAAAGACTTAGTCATCGGAAAAGCGTGAAGAAACCCGCTGAGCAATATGGAGTTTTCTCATTCTTGAGACTGAGTAAAGTCGACCATTAATGACTGTGAAACTCACAGTTGACGTTCTAGCTTCACTGGCTGGCGCGATTTGGTTCGTGTCAACCATAGTGGAGCTTTATGACAAATTCAGTAACTAAGGGTGGGTGATCATGATTAAGGTTGCAGGAACTATAGAAGTTTTAAATGAATGAAACATTTAAACTCAGTCATTCGGCCGCAAACTAAAGCCCAGTTGATGAGTTTATCAAAGCCCCGTCTACAGCTATGCAGGTTACCGAAACAGTCCGGTTTAAACATTTCACTCTGGGTCATTAATGTAGCATTAATTTTGGGTAGAAGCCATTCCAAATCACTACCACATCACACAGATTGTAATAAGAAGTCTCGACATCTCCGAAGCATTGGCTGGGTCTAATGGAAACATGGCATTAGTAATGCTGAATTGCGCCAGGTGGGTTTAGGAAAAGTAACTTTCCTGCGATATACGACTTACTCAGGCTTCATAGGGTAGGCTGCTTACGGAATGCCACAGGACCGTTTGCTTCGGCGAGCCCTTTTTCACCCAGCCCTGTGCCCAGTGGAAGCGACCGAGAGGTGAACGGTCTACAACCTGGCGACGAAGCATTAAAGCACTAGCCAGTAAGCTCAGTCGAGTTAACAGCTGCCGCCTACCTGGATGGGGACCCCGAGGCTCAACTTACCAATGATAAACAGCACTGACAAATATGGCCCGACCACGCAGTCAGTAGTAATTATGTATCATAGCTACCGCCTTCAATGCGTAGTTGTCCAGTTTATCGTTCCCGCAGAGAAATATATAGTGAGAACTAACTGATTATGTCTGACTACATCTCCCATGCTCTCCCATTTTCCGGTGATTGAAACTGTAGTAGCTGGTACATGATCTATAGCCGAAAAGCTGAATGAACTGAAAAACAGTGGTCCATAAAACAACTGCAAATTGTTCAAAGGCAATCCTTCGGAAAGGGGCGGAATTAGGCACAAACAGGCGGTGAGTCGTTTGTTCCTCTGAACGTCACTGTCGGTTAAGTTCAGTAAAATAACAGAATTCACACTTGCTCGTTTGAGGAATGCTCAACCTAAAGCTACTGAATGTCTCGGTCGATGTCCTCATAGGTTTGTTGATAATCCATAGGAATACTAAGACAGCAAACCATTCAGAAAGCTTTCTCCAAGAGAGGCCACTCCATAGTTAAGACCACTTTACTCTGGTCCCATGAAATTTCGTTGGAAATTGATATCTTCCTATAGGTAATCCCTCAACTCCCAATAGAGACCGTTTCAGGTGTCCTCGAGAAGCCCTCTGTATGCACCCAATAAGGATCAGAATGCAAAATTCCTGCTTCGGATTCTACTTTATTAGACTCCACCTAGGCATACGACCACACGTAGCATTCATGATTTTGTTTTCAACGCGAATGAGTTTTCTAAACGTGATTTTCAGCTAAATGCACCTGAAATACGTAACACATTCATCCATTCACAGGAGACTTTGTGGAATTTGTCTAGGCCAGCTGTTCTTAGCGTACAATGTACTATACTGTCATCCTTTGTCTGTGGTAAACCCGTACGGAAAACAGAGATGTAAAAGACCCCTCCATGTATAGGCTATATCTATGGAGAATAGACAAAACATCACTTCCCAACAGACACGATTCAATGCATGATCCCGTTGAGGAAACGTCATTCGCTCGAGAATCCCATTAGTCTGTTCTAAACTAATATCCCGCACACTACACGGGTCAGCTGCTATTCATCTTCCAGACCGGGTATCTATTCATACTTCGAATACTCTAGGCAATGCCACTTCGTGGTCAACTTTGACATCGGTTCGGTGATTCCGAAATGAAGACTCAGAACTTTATTTATTTGCAGATACCAGGATGGACGTCAAAAATCCTCCAGAAATTGACATGACACGGGTTTATCAATGATAGGATCTTAATAGGATATGATTAATATGATATGACGTATAATTAATGCATTTATATATGATATATGACTAATAGGATATATAAATAATTTGATATATGATACATGATAAGATGATATATGACAAATATGATATGAATAATAAGATATTAATATGGAAGTCGTCCGCTTTACCGGGACAACGTGTAACCATAAGGGTCTTATCAAAGCCTACTCCGACAAGCAGTAGGACACATAACGGAGTGTACGGCCATATACCCTAAAAAGTTTATTGACAATTGCCTGTGATCTGGTGATACAGCAAGTTCGTTAGAGACAAGCGGTTTGTTTACACGCATCTAGGAACGACGAGTCTCAACTCTTGCGCAAAGGGAAAATGTAGTGGATGGTATATGGTATAAAAACACAACCCGTAACCTGACTTGTGGGCGTGACTACTCAAGTCGGTATTTTCATAAACAAAACCAGGTGCCACGACCGGTTTCGCTCTTCTTAGGGCTCATCAGGTAGGTGTAGTCCCCGAGTTTCCATCCACCTTATTTTCTACACTCATTCGCTCACCCATTTGATTGTAAGCTTATGAGTAGTTTCTTTCAGGAAAAATATACTGGGATATCTTGAATATCGTACCAACTTTGTGCAACAAACGAAACTGGAAAAAAAACATACGACATATTCAGTTGGAATAAATGTGCTTCTGTTGTCAAAACCAAATTAGTGTGAAAATGAGTGCATGTCGTGAGAACTAGCTCCCAGGTAATTGCAAATGTCCACTATAGTAAGTACTCCATAGTCTCTCCAAGAAATTCCACTTCCATCAGTTAGGACCATTTCACTCTGAAACCGTGAGATTAGTCTTGAAATGAGTACCTCTTGGAAACCCACATATCTATCTTCTAAGAATGACCACCCACAAGGTTGTCGTGGTGAAAAAGTCGCACAAATTGAAGAATTGACGCCCTGGACTCTACTGTATTTTTTTCACCAAATAGGTGTTTGAACAATGTCTTGGATTCAACCTTGCCACCCTAATTAACTAGGGGGCCGGTACCACATATTTCATCTCCATGGCACACGAGTATTTTGACCCCTCTCCTTTGTAAAGACCATGTTCCAGCTGAGTCCATGTGTTTGCCCTATTGCTATGTTTCTCCCAGAAGGCATCCTACGGGCGATCTTTAGGGTTGGAAAATCACTCCAAGAAGCGATTCGTTTCAGGGGTCTATTTATTTAAAGGACCCAACTCTACACCTGCCCTGTCTTAAAAGTACCGACGAACAAAAATGGTCTCATCTGTAGGGCGTCTCTTCTGAAAAGGAGTGTACTAATGATGTATGGGCCAGAAAGATGAAATTTCACGATCACGACTTCCATCTCGGTAGACCATTGTAACACAAAACCATGAACCAGAGTATAGTTTGATTACGCCACATCGTGTGCTCTAATATCCTCACCTATCAAACACTCAATGTGATAGTTTAGACGGCTTCAGACAGCCTGGATACTCGAGCTATACCTCACTAGACACAAGGCCCACAGCTGAGTGAAAATATTCACACTGAAACTGCGCATAAGATTGGTGCAATTCTGATCAGCGTTTGTAAAGTGGTGACTTTGTGACAGAGTTTTACTAACCTTTACCATGGTGGCGGTTTCTGTGATCGACAGAGGTGATCACTATACAGAGGTTTATTGTACTGTATATATTATACATATATACATAAACATATATATTACACAGGAAGGTCACAATATTAATTCATTAGCCTCAGTGTATCACCACACTGTTATCAAAAATGGGGTCGTACATTATTATTACTTGTTCATACTACCGATAGAGGGTTTCTTTCACTTGCTTCGACAGATGTCCGTAGCGAGTGTACACAGGACTGGCAAGAATTCTTTTACAGCCTATGCTAGTTTCACTATGCAGTCTCTCTTTTTGTCGCTTGCAATGCATGACCCATTTCCCACCTCCCAAACTTTTGTCCATCGCCTGACTTGCTGTTTGGTTTGTGCCACCGAAAAAGTCTTTGGAATTTTAACCCGATGGCCCGGTGTTACCCTTCCCAACCCTGTGGATGTTTACTCTAATTATCCGGTCATTCTCTTTCGTTATAAAGGGGAGCATTCTGTCAGGTGGTCCGTAAACAGTGTTTGTTTACCATAAACCGTTTAGTCACGCATGCACAAAACTATCTTCTTTCAATCGACGATAAAGGTGTGCTATTGTTTGGTCTGGACGATTTGTGCGAGTCGGTTTGTTCACAACTTAGCAGTCCGTAAACCATATGCCTGATTTCGGCAAATAAAATCATCTGCATCTTAGTTTGGTTTTTTTGACGGGAGACTCGCCTGGAACCCAGCTGAATCTCTCGTTTATGATGTTCTTAGGCAACTGAATGTGCTGCACCAGGCCGCTTTACGTTTCACTTGGTACGATATTCGAGGTATCGCGATACATTGTATATACGTAATGCATTACTCATAAGGTTGCTGAAAGCTTTCCGGGTTGTTTTCAGCAACCTTATGAGTGGCGCATTACGCCCATACGTAAAGTCATTGGGTCGCTGTTGTTCTGGCAGGAATTTCATTGTCGAAGTTGTCCGTGGGTTGAGATGCTCGAGGGCGGATACCTTGCATTTGTGCTGTCTGTTGAGCGTCGTGGCTTCGCACACCACCCGCTCCCGTCTTTCATCTGTGAGCTGGGTTGCGTAGACCATTCTTGGCCTACCTCCCTTAAAGCAAATCGTAGTTGTCAGCCTAGTCAATCGAGGTATCGCTGACTAGGCCTGCTCTGGTCTACAGGGCTTCCGGTGTTCTGCGTGCGAGGCCAACAGATTGTCAAGCGATATCTGAGTTTCCAGGATGTTTTCGCACTTGACGAAAACAACTTAATTTCGACTGGTGCAAGGCCATAAAGAAGGCGAGCGAAACCTGTAACTTGATGTGACCCTGTTTTCAAGTTTGATGAAAACTTTGGACATCCCATTGCCTGTTTCGTCCCTTTTGGTGCAAATGGTTCGGTTGGATTTCACTTGAGTCACCCATTATTACCAAATCGCTTTGCAATCGAGCGTTTATCTTCACAATACATGTTGCTGTTATTACAGCCAGTCAGTTTAACGCATCCCAGCTGCCATCACCGGAACAGCTACAGCCAACGCAGTCAAATCCAACCGTCCCTCTAACCAGCAAGTCACTGTAACTATAATTTCAAATGCTGCACATCATTCAAACCAACAAATCAATCTGTTTGCCACTGAACATAAATCCTGAAACTACTCAACATCTCAAAATAATCGGTTCATAAGCTGGAGCCTGCGAGAAGTTGCCTATTCTTTACCATGAATTAACGGTATTTTTTGCAACAGTGACCGAGGAACAGCGCAGTGAGTAGCGACTACTTGGAAATACCCAAAAGTTTGTCATACGCCCCTTTAATTGTCTGACGTGTGACTATAGGCTGACGTCATAATCATTTGCAGAAATTTACGGTGAAATATATGCTGGACAAACATCACACAGGAATGTTGGTAGCGTTGACAAACCAACAACCGTACTTTAGGTAGGCTCAACAACGAACGCACAGCTCCGCTCCGCTGATTATGACACCTCGGTTGGTGAGATGTTTGCAACAGTCTACAACAAACTTGTGAATTGTTATCATACAAATGAACAGTAAGCTCTGTTTCACCTGGGGCTTTTACTTGAATCCAACAGTGCATGGTGAGTAGCCAGCAAACTGTGTTACTTTTTCTTGACTAGTTGCACACGAGTAGCCACTTGTTCTTCACAGTCCAATGAAATCGCAACTGTGAATGTTCACTGGTCCGAAAATACGCCTTCCTACCTGGTCACTCAAAGCATGTTCAAGCCCGCAGAACTCCAGTAGAAGTTCACCACTTGGGTTAGTCTATACCTTATTGCCAAGTTCAAACTATCCGCACTGTGTAAGCCTCAAAACTAGGGGCAAACACAATCATCGACCCAAGTTTACATTTTTCTGAGTTACATAATTTACCCGAAAACGGACCCACAGCTGTCCCAACCGTCCTAAATGACGAATCCAAGCGAGACAGAAGGCGACGTCATGTCACCAAACTTTATTTTACTCACAAGCGTGATTGAGAAGGCATTGATGTGGTGCGAGAACCAGGGCCTAGCAAATTTACTGCCTTCTGACGTCTCAGCCGAGGGCTTGTGACGTTAGCATAACAACCGTAGAACAGTTCTATATAGTATCTGGCTTACCAACAAGTGCGAATCACTCAAGAAAGTTCCCTGCGTTGAGATTAAGACGTTGGATACCTTGGTTTGTTCGATGCGGACCGATGATACACACTGAAGTTAAAGGTGATCGCGGTCGGTTGTGGTGGTGTGTATTTTTCACAACCCAGTGCCATGCCACTGGTGTAGGATTTATGTACAACCAATTCTGTTGATAACTCGAAAAAACAAGGTAAAACAACACCAAGTTTCCTGTGTATGCATACAACGGTTCTAAAGTGACCGCCATTCGAATTTCGTTTCATCAAAAATAGACGATGTGGTCGTTAAGGTCACGGTAGGGTTCACACAGCTGAATGGGGGCCGGATAGGTGAATTATATTGGCGAAAATCAATAGAGGAACTATGATTCTCAGCAGTTGTAAGCCGTTGATTCGCAATGCAGTTTACGTAGCTGTCAAGACAAATGTGAAATACGTTGAAGGATAGTGGCCTGTTAGTTTATGTGCACAGGAATCGCAAAGCAACGGGTACACCCCCGTCCCCCGTTGTTCAGGTCACTCAAATGCAAAGATGGTTGGATGTGGTCGGTAAACTAACAGATTAATGCAGGTTTTTAAGAAAGAATTCACCAAATATTCATATATCAAGCTGAATGTCTCGATTCGCTGCTTTGTATGAAGTGATATACTATAGCGTGGAGGGTTCAAAGACCACTGGTCCGGACAAAGGCACCAGGTCAAAAATGAGTTGAACACAATTTACCTTCCGAGAAGATCAAGTCAGAAAAACTAACGTGAGGAGAGCGCAGTAAATACCATTGCTTAAAAGGGGTGAACAACAACAACATAGTACATTCCAGTGAATATAGTGACCACAGCGGCCCAAATAAGCAGGTTGTCTGCAAAGTTATCTAACTGGGCGAGTGCAGAAGTAGTGCACCCGATTTTCGTCTTGACTCCGACTTTGAAGCTCAGCAAATAACCGCGTTCACTTAGGCGATCGGTCACCAACTAGCATATCGAACGGACACAATAGCAGACATTAGAAATTAGGGACGTGTTCTAAGAAGATGTTGGCTTGGGGACCTAATTACGTTTCAAAGGGTATCTGGAGAGTGATTTTGTACAAAAGGCACGAAAGTAATTTTGGGCAACATCCGAAAAGGAAAGCACCTTCTGCAAGCATCAAGCTCCTCGACATGTTGACCTTCGCTACACTCATTGATGCAAAGTAAATCCTTCCATAAAAAATGTCTTCATTTCACCAGATTATACGAAACCTTATGGTTAAAGTGTAATCATATGTATTTTAATTACTTTACTTTGGCGACCCTGTCTCTTGTGACAATATGAATCGGATTCACAAACGTCCCATTCTGTTGTTGCCTACAAACTGAGACCACAGGCTAGGTCTGCACGGGTTTAGATCCAACTCCGTTTCCCAACAACTGTAGGTAGTTAAAAAACAAATACAATTCTAACCTGATGGTGCCGATCCAAGCTCTCCGACACCCTCCAAAACGGCAACGCCAATCCCAGCATTATGCGGAAGCCAATACAAGTTTGTAAGGCTCGTTGTCGAGTTTTCGGGCACCTTATCCCAACCATTAAAGTAGGGGCAGCTGCAACACTTGCCCGAGACGTGAAATGCTTATTCAGCGTTCCTTAGCCACTGAGTTGGATATTTTGTAGGAGCCATAGAATGGGTCTTATACATTATTGGTCAAAAACCTCAAGCATGCGACCATCTTGTACACCATGCTACCAAGTTTCACAACCGCACAATAAGACTGGACGGACTGCGTAAGCTGATTTGTGCGTAAGCTGATTTGTGCGTAAGCTGATTTCCCTTCTCCTCCTTTGGGCCTCCGTCATTTTGGCCTATCTCGCTGTATTAATAAGAGGCTCAATCACTTCCCTAGCTTGCCCCTCAGGTAGAATGGTAGAACCCAGGCAGGGAAACGCACTGCCGCGTTAAATTTCGTCACCTCTATGTGAACATTCGCTTGCATGAAAGGATTTTGTCCCACTGGTGTTGATTTTAAGCCCGACTGGTCTATATGGCGGCTAGTTCGACCAAGAACATCTTGCAAGCCTATTGTTGCTGAATGAAACAATAACATCGGCGTATTCACGGTCTGCAGCGGCCGGGCTGGACGATAGAGTATTCCTCCATCGCCCAGTCAGTTATGAAGCTAAATGACATCAGTATTAAAGGACATCCTTGTCACACACCGGAGGCGAGACCAAACATAGAGGTCTCCTTTCCGTAATCTCCGAGTCGAGCTTTTTTCAGCACGCAATAAGCTTTGGTGACAGTTTGACTGGTACACCACCAATGAGGAGGACATTCCATAAAAGCTCACAGCGGATAAGTCTAACGCAGAGAGAAGGTTGATGAAACAGACAATAGTTTGCTGCGGGACTTTGGCTGAATGTTGCAGAAGTAGAAGTACAGTGAAATTTAGGTTCCGGCCTGATAACACTCTTGAGTGTGTCGCATTCATGCATCTCGTACTTTCGAAAATCTTTCAAGGGATATAAAAGCAAAAACATTAGCGGCAATACCTATGACACTGACTGCCCGATGATTTTCGCATGCAAGCAAAGTCGAGATACACCGGTCAGAAGGAGCAGACTCAGATTCCAAAAGTGGACCAAACTGGTCAGTCAGCAGCACACTAGTCAGGAAAGTGGTTCAGCATCACAGCAACCTGTACAACAAAAACCATAGCACCTAATTTACGGGCAGAACCAGGAATTCCAGGGATAACGATCCGATAATCAGGCTTCCATTACTACTTGTGCGAAATAGCCAGGAGTATCGATTGGTATCAGTTTGGTATTTATACCAAACTGATCAACCTTGGTGTGAATGAGCTAAGCGGCTGAAATGATGTCGATATGGTGTAAAAATTGAACAATCCACTAAGATGGACATATACTTGGCTGGTGCTGACATACTTAACTTATCATCGCATACATTTCTGAACCAGTGAATCGTAATCGGCTTTCCATCTAAGCCTGGAACGGCAAAGGGTGTCCTTCTACTAAGTACAGTTTTACTTATAATCAGCTAGTTATAAGACCGGGCACACTAGATAGTGAAATTTTCGAGTTGATCACTCTTCGTCGCAATCATCGAATCTCGAGCTGCAGATTAAAAAACGACAAGCAGGGTTCCACACGGGAAGAGTGCTTCTTGACCAAATATTCACACGACACTAATTATTGGAGAAGTACCGTATTTATTGCATTTCGTTTGTCTTCATTTCCCTTGCTATCAAAGTTACCTTCGATTTAGTTGGCGGATTCGCTATGTCAATTTAGTTTCAATTTATCAGCTATAAACCATGTACCATGGGTATATTGGTTCCAGCTGCTACAGTTTCGGTCACCCGAAAGTGGGAGAGTGTGAAACATATAGCCAAGCCTTGGGGGCGATGGCATGTTCAGCCAGTTCGGGAATTGGGTAGCTACGCATTGAAGGCGATAGATTTGATTCACGAGCACCACTGATTGCGCGAGTGGGCCATTTCTGCCAGTGTCATTGACCATTTGTGAGTTGAGTCCCGGGGTCTCCATCCAGGAAAGCGGCACTTGTCCACCCGACTGAGTTTACCGGTTAGTGCCTTCATGCTTTATTGCCAGGCCTTAGACTATCCACCTCTAAGTCATGTTCACTCGGCAGAGGGCTGGGTGAAATGAGCTTTGCGAGGCGGATGGTCTTCTGGCATGCGCAGTACATGTCCTAGCCAGCTTAACCTATGAACCGTGAGTAATTTATCTATTGTAGGAGAGTTCTTACTTCTTTAAACCATCTGGCGTACGGCTATATGGCCTCGCTATGTGGAGCTGTATTTTTGGAAATGGCGTGTGTGAAATAGTTTAACATCTTCAGTCCACTATATCTAGGCTGACAGTGAAATACTTTCGACTTCTAGAGCGAAATGTGACAGTGCTGCCTACTGTCATTATCCAGCCTACTTTTTCAGTTGACTACTGTATGACAGGTTTCACAAATATATATCAATCTACGCGGATATCAAGCTGATGCTAGGAGATGAACTTGCAGACCTACAGTATCCGGATGATATTCTAGCCTGAAACACTACTCAAGCCATTAAGACTAGTTCCAACAAGCCAGCGACTTCTGTCTGACACTGGAAAGCGTTCCACCTACTTTAAGTGCAAATGTATACTGACAAACTGACGGCATCCTATCTCACAAATGAATACTAGTTAAAAAAAAACTTTGAATTAGCCCACAGGTTCTTTTAGCTACGAAGCAGTTTCAGTATCGGTGGAAACAATGAAGGGATGGCAAACAATAAACAAAGCTCGCAACGCGTTCTCCAAATTGTACTACATTCAGCCTTTTTTCTCTCCCAAAGGGTGGGTGTACAATACCTCTGTTGGTTCAGTTTTTTACGGCAGGAAGTGTGGCATTCACGGGCTAAAAGTTATTTAACGCCTGTTTGTCTTCAATCACCCGTGAATCCGAAGAATTACCTGGAAGATGGTGAAGTTTTTCCGCTAGTGTTTCGCTCAGAACTCAAGCTTATATGGTTAAGAAATGATCGTTGGACCCTAGCATACCATCTGCTTCAAGTTACAACTACTTGTAAGGTCATAAATGACTGTAAAAAACAATTTTGGATCAGAAGGTGACAATGAGCATGAAGGTGCTTGCTATTTGGTTGGCTTCATTTGGAGCTTCCCACCTCCCTGAATAAGACCCAGAAGATGAGGAGGATATTTTTGGGTAATGATGATTACTTCACCTTAGCAGAAGATAACCCAACGGTGTACAGGTCGTTAATTTCTCTTAGTTCTTCGTTTTAAAAAGTTATTTATATGATACATAAGTGTGGTACTCCGTGTTACGTGATATATATGCGAGATGGAGCATAATTCAACGCGGAAAATACATTGACTATGAATGGATGAATTTCTTGAGTAGCTGGGGGGGAGGAGCTAAATTAGATCAGAATCTCTCAGTTGTGCCCACAATTCGGTTGCCGTCGATCAACCGTATCTACCAGGCGACTTGCACGTGGGTGCAAGATTTTGTTTTCGCCTGAACGTTCGATTCACAATGGCCAAAACTCTAACAAGTATTTACCAACACTCCGGTGAAACACCGGCTATTCTCCGATGTTCATCGCCTAAGCAGTCTTCCTGTCTGAATCCCAATTTGGCAGCATAACAAACCAGGACATGAAACTAAAAATATGCTAGCTAATTCTGCAAATATACTAATCAGTGTCAACCAAACTGTCAACACTCAACTAATGAGTATGAGTGTTTGCATACGATGAGGCGGTCTCACTACAAAGTCAAGTCCCTCTCAGTCACCATTAGTTCTCGTCATGCTGACTGTACAGGTATTGGTTGCGGCTGTTCAGAGGTTTCCAAAATTATCCAGAAAGTTTACTGTTCTTCTTGGAACGCCCCTCCCTCAAAACACATCTGCCAGATGCGTCCGCTCCTCAACGGACAACAGCTGCTAGTTATGGTTGTATGGTGTACGGACAATTAGTGGTTTTTAACATGCCGCACGTCGACGGCGCCTCTCTCATTGCCGATTTATTTTGACGACTGATCCCAAACGTTTCCAGACAATGCCATTCGCAGCTCGACACAGTGCATTCAGGCCACTACCAACTTTGGTGTGGTTGTTTTCGGGGGTGCGCATTCTAATCACTAGACAACAAGAAAACTGGCGCCGTTGATGATGTCCAAAATTTGTCTCCCGCTGGTGTCACACGCGTGTATATACACACACACACACATGGGCAATACCATCCCAACAGTGCCTGGTATAAGGCGAAAGTGATACTTGTCTTATTTCACCGCCCATCCTTGTCTAAGCCAAACACCACCTCCCTTCAACTTGGACGTCCGTGGTATCTCATGTGAATATGTCCTACGGTGTATCACTAAAAAACGGAGAGTGTGGTGACTGAATACCCTGTTGTTTGCTGCCTGTTTCACAAGCGAAGGCATGTTTCCGTTCTAGTTACACCAACTTTGGCATTTCCCAGGTACGGTTTGTGCTTTCATCTGTTTCAGGGAGCAGGCAAACCACGAATTGCCTATTCGGTGATTGGGTAGACAGCAAACGTAATAAGACAGTTACACGGCCGACAAAGAATTCAGCGTTTGTCTACGCGTAACCACGAGACAAGTGAAATGATATCTGGTTTGAATCCGCGATGACGTAGAACACAACACTATTATTGTTTAACCACAACGTCCTATTCAGTTGTAACAGCACAGTATACTGACAGGAATACGATATCCCTCTAAGATCCCAACTAGGTCCTATTCTTCCAGACTTCTTCAGAAGCAACTGCATGACAGGGTCACTATGCACACTAATCCAACAATTCACACTCTACTGTCTTTACTTGGAAGCCACTTTTTAATTTGTGGAAAATTAGCCCATAAAGCATTCCATAGTAGAGAGGCAAACCTAACCTAATCTTCCGTTTGAAAGAGCTTCAGTTGGCACTCTGACATCTAGAACGTCAAGAAACATTATCGGTCCCATGTTTAAAGTTGCTAATATAAACTTGAGTTTCAGTCTCATCTTTCTCTCTCTTTTAGGTTCTAAGTGAAAGATGGGCCGTCAAAGTTCACCTTTAGTTTTTGCATAGGCATGTGTCGAGCTTCGTATGTTGGTCGTGCTAGGAGATGTTCGCCAGATAGAATACAATCCCGCTTTGCTAAGCTGTGGAAAGACAGATATAGGATGAGGTGCTATCATGCTGCACCTGGCGCGGACCAATTATTCTAAAGGGACTGTGCCACCGACCGGGCAACAGGAACGGTTAGATTTAGATGGTCTGATTAGCCTCTTTTGGAAGTGGATTGACATATGGTATATAGGATCTCCAACGGATTGAGCTAGTTTCCGCAAGAAAGGGGGATACGCTGTATTTGAAAGTACATTTCGGCGAAAAAACATTGCGTCCTAGTTTCCACTGAGAGATAACTGCTTCCAAACCACAGAATCGTTTAAACCAACATTTTTGTTTGTTGCATTATATTTAACACAGACACGGAATCTGGTGTGGTGTACAATAATGAAAGTTCTCCTACCAGGAGCGATATACAAGGAAAGAGAATGCTATAGACGTAATACACTACTCAAAAGGTTGCTGAAAATTCTTCGACAGCCCACTACCGGTTTCGCCCTTCTTGGGGCTCATCAAGTAGGAGCAGTCCCCGAGTTTCCGTTAACCTTATGTTCCACTTGAACCCAACTTGCATGAAATTAGCGAAAAACACTCATTTGCAAAAAAAATTGGTTTTGCGAGAGATTCATCTGGAACCCAGCTGGATCTCTCGTTAATGATGTTTCTAAGCAACTGGATGTGCCGCACCAGGAAGCCTCATTTTCAGTTGGTACGATATTCGAGATATCGCGATACGTGTATTGGGGTAATACACTACTCATAAGGTTGCTGAAAATTCTTTGACAGCCCGCGACCGGTTTCCGTCAACCTTATGTGTAGTGTATTTCGTCTATACATGCATCGCGATATATCGAATATCGTACCAACTGAAACATGAGCCGGCCTGGTGCGGCACATTCAGTTGCTTAGAAACATTATTACCGAGAGATCCAGCTGGGTTCCAGGTGAGTCTCTCGCAAAACCAAATTGACTTGCAAATGAGTGTATTTCGCGAAAGAGAATGCTCTATTAAGGGATTAGTTAAACTCTCATTCGGATTCAGTCAGATTACAAATTTGGAGAAGTCTTTCGAGGCTAGGAATTATCCAAATCCATCAACTGGCGAAGGTAGTGTCCAATGGCAAACATTTCATGGTTCCAGTACGTTTGAAGTACATACCTGTTCAACGCAGAAGGGAAACTAGCTTGTTACTGAGTCTAGATTCACGAATAATGAACCCAAAAGTTTGCTTGAACCATATATCTGCTACTTTGCAGTCACCCTCACCACAACAGGCCTGACCGTATTGTCCATTGCATCACTGACCCAACATCCGGTTTAAATCAGCACCGTCATTAGCTTCTGTTTGATATAGTCTAAAAACTAAGATAATTTGACTCCATCTCAGTCCCTCTTATGTAGCCACCTAAAATGTTTTACCTGGTTCACCTGGAACTTTGTGTTATATGGCCTCATTCCTTCTATTTTGTGATGCAACACAACCAGGAGGTCAGTTCAAACTTCATTTTCCAGTCACACAATTCTGCTCGGTGTTTCGATCCACAGTCAAGCGACACGCAGTAGACCCTAAAAAAGGTACACTGATTCAAAGAAAAAAGGAAAAACAACTGAACAGAGGTCTTTGAATACCTCAACAGGGTTAACAAAATGAGATTTCAGGATTGCGCAACATGGAGATAGGCACAGAAAAAGACAGCTCTTGCAAATATCTGCGGAAGTGACGGTGAGATGAAATAAACTGACGACGAGGGATGTTATCAAGGTTTGGGTAACGGGTGAGGTAGGGACGCCAAGAGTTAGGCGGAATGAATCGAGAACAAGTGCTACCCCAAAGGCGGCAGTAATGGCCTAGGGTTGAGCTTAGGAAGGAGATGACTTTGGGCCGGTGTTCAGTAATTGCGTACTTCAAAAGCAGTTTAAGTCTCTCGAACGAAAATGAACGAAGCGTAATAGTGAATGTTAGTAAATCCAATGGAGATGTATGGAGTACCAGGAGGATGACGAAGAAAAATGGATACATGAGATAACTTGAAAGACTAGGAGTTGCTGCATGTGACGAGCTCCAGTCAGTGATGGGGGCAAGATGGTATTCAGCCTACTGATGACCAGATCATGTCTGTCACACAAGTGAAGTTAACTTGAGATTTAGGAACGGCAGGACGATGGAGGGTGCACAAAAACTTGCAGAAGGTATAAAGGTCTATGAATTATTACCTGAAAAAAGTGGGAATGAGGTGAGGAAAGCACAAATTTCCCAGACAGTACAGCGTTGGTGTTCCGGGCTTGTAGCGCAACGTACACTCCTACGTCAACAATACATGATGTGAGGTGATCTCAAGCTAATCAAGAGGTGTACTTCCAAAAATGCACTAATTTGCACACCAATTCGGTTTTCACGGGAGAAGCACCTGAAACCCAGCTGAATCTCTCGCTCATGACGTTCTTCCTCAATTGAATGTGCTGCACCAGGCTGTCTCATGTTCCACTTGGTATGACATATCGCAAGAGATATAGCAATACATGATATAGACGTAACACACTACTCATAAGGTTGCTGAAAACGAGTAGAATACAAAGTTGACGGAAACACAGAGACTGCTCTGTCTGATGAGCCCCAAAAAGACTGAAACCAGCCGTGGGCTGTCGAGGAGTTTTCAGCAACCTTATGAGTAGTGTCCCTTATAAAAGCGGTATTTATTCTCCATAGTAGCCTACATCAAGCTGCGTTTCTTGAACATCACTAACAGAGATTACTTAGCATTTCCTCTTCACTTCAGAAAGCAAGCAAAATGGGTTACTATCAGCTAACCTGTTTACTTATCACAAATAACATCACATATGTGCTGGAACATACTATTAATTAGGTTGCTAAAAACTTTTCAGCAACCTTATTATTGGTATGTTTCCTCAAGAAAACATACGGCGATATCTCGAATAGCGCATCAACAGAAACTTGAAGCTGCCTTGTGCAGCATATTCAGTTGGCGAAGAACAACACAAACGAGACATTCTACCGGACTCAGTTGTTTTCCTTGTTAAAATCAAATTAGTGTGCAAATGAACATTATTTCTCATTTGAGAAAACAAACGAATCTAAACGCGAAGTTCGATTAAACTCCTTTTTCATCAGCTTTGCAACTGATCAAAGGGAGACAGGTTTTTGAGAGGGCGTTTTAAAATGAACATAACTTCAACCAAGATTACGAGCAAAGCTACCTGAATTGGTGAGAAAGCTGTTCAGGTTTGGACTAGAAAAATCTTGAGTTCATTATCATACTACTGCTGTTGAAATTCAGAATACTAGGCCTCGGTCCCGCTGGTAAAGACTCGTATGGGCCAAATTTTGATTTGGGGAGCCAGTCAACAAGTGATCACGTGATGTGATGATTGAAGGATGAGTGGCGCCATATCTTGTCCAAGTGTTAGTTCATTACACTGCTGATCAACCGCTCTTGACCGGACAATCAGGCTTTCAGACTGCTAGCTGGGAGTTTGAGGGTTCTAAACTGCTTATTTTTGCGAGATGCGCAGTGCTGATGATCCCCAATAAGGATAAAACAGCTGTGCAGTGCTCGGCTTTTCGGCTTAAATTGGCTTCACAGGACGTAATCAAAATTGAAAATAGTTGGAAATCGTTGACAACACGTGACTCGGAATTTCCATCCAGACGTCACGCAGATTGCTCAAACTTCTTACTCATACTCACTGGGATCAACCATTGCGGTTGTATGTTCGTTCTTGCTGGATTTATATCGTTGTAAAAATCAGCTCACAATTTGTCCCTGTTAGAACCACCAATTTAGGATTCAGTTCTTCCTACTCGTTGATCTTTGCTTTCTAACCATTCATCCCACGATTCTGATGTGAATTTTGAGATAGGCAATATACATTTTTTTGCCTTATGGAGACAGTACTGCATGAAAAAAACTGGGAAAATTTCAACTAAGTTTTAATCGAGAAAACCGACTGAGTAGTGTTACAGAGACAACGCGCGAGATCTAAGTAAACCGATAAACCGAGCCCGAAAGCGCTGGTGGTGAAAGGACAACTGATAGAGCAAACGAAAAGAGAAATACATGTGGAACTATCCTGCCGACGATTATCGCATATCATTAACGCAATTTTTTGGGGGGACGGAATGGAGAAGTAGTCGAAAATATCGGTAAGCCTAATGAGTGCAGAGCGCTGTCTTCAAGCTTTCCAAGGAACTGTCAAATCAAAAACACAGTCACAACAGTTCTAGAAAGCCTACTAAAAACATCTACTTTCGCCCGGCATTCATCACTCTTTAAATGACCTATTAAACTGAGCTCAACTCTTTATCCTTAGGTGTTCGTAGGAAGTCTTCGACTGATAGTTTCGTTCTCTTTGACATTCTGGCTCCTTGCTGTTTACATTCAATCCGGAGAATTGTCATTAGGTTAGCGAAATCTGATTAGTCCCCTCTCCATAAGTGATGCAGGTGGCTCCGTTACAGCTGGACTTGATATTGACTAGAAAGTTGAGCACCACTCCCGCCGCAGGTAGAGCGAATAACTGGCGGGTCAAATGTACATAAAAGTAAAGGCCGACTGCTTGTAAGTAGAATACATTTGCAGTGCTACTTGAATGTTGGAAACCGAGGCCAAAAGGAATTTTCTTGATCAGTTGCTATCCAGATTACCTAACTGAGTGTTTGAACGTTGAGTTAGCACTAATCAGGCCCCTTCGTATTTCTCGTTTATTCGTCTGTTTGGATTTATACTGTCGTGATCAGTGTGAATGAATTTCTATACCCTTTCACTTTAAGAAAATTAGCGCCCACTTCAGCAAAATGATGAAGTGAGTTATCGGGTCGTCTTTATTGGGTAAGGTTTCACTGAAGCATGAATAACCAATGTTCTTCTCTCTCCAAGGGCGCCTTTAAGTAGTTTGTCTTTAACTTCCCTCAAAAACATCTCAACTAAAAACTACAACAAATTTAACCAGATTGGGTTGTTGTTTTCTGTCCAAGCTGACACCCTTCTTCACACAATCTGTGGTGACCTGATAGATGATACCTCCGAAAAATTGTTTGTCATCGAAGATTGCGTACTCCAATTTCTCTTGCAGCTGCTGACATAAAATAGCGATTTCTGGAGCCCTTGAGACATGAAAACCGTTCTCCGTTCCAAATCAGACTCGACAAAAGGAAATACACTGACACCACCGTTTCCACACTGGTTGTATGACAAAAACATAAGTATGTTGGCAAAACGGGTCAAGGATGTTTCTCGCTATCACCTAAACGTATCACTCCATGGTGTAGTGCTTTGTTTGTTTTTAGGTTATTTCAAACAAAATCTCCGCATCAGGTTGGCCTGTATTCATCGACTACGGATTTTTCCTGACCTGAACATCACAGAAGTGTTCGAAGTATTTGGAGGGAAATACCGCAGTCGGCCGACATGACGTGAGACATGCTTTTTCGGTCAGGGCTCGGGGTGCTTTTATGTGTAACTAATTGTAAATGTCAGTACGGATAATCTGAGGCGGCAATGTTTTACGTTCGCTTAAAATTGAATAGGAAAAGAAATCAGGTTTGCCAAGATTTTGCTTGCTGACTTTTATTCAGGTTACCTTCTGATGCTAACAATTGGGGTCACGGACTAACTAGGGAGTAAGTTCGGGTTTTCAGAATGTTCCCTTTGTTATCCAAAAACAGTGTAGCACAAGGCTTTTATATGCTTCAAAGACCATGTCACGAAAAAAATTCTTTAAAGGGCTGTCCATTTAATGTAATCTCATTTTTCATGCGAAAATAGCTTTTTGTAGGAATAACCACCGGATTCCAGCGGCCGGTTTTTTAATGAAGACAAAGTTATTTAGAGTGATTTCCAGGAGAGGCTATTAAAACTAGAAGGGTATTCATGCTACTTCGGCGCTGCCTCTTTTGAAGTGTGAACCAAATCATGGCCGATGAGATATCTTACAATGGACTCTCCAATGGGAAATTTTTTGCGGGATTATTATATTCACCTCACGTTTAGATAAGCCGCGAGGAAAAAAGAATTCATGAATCGTTCAGGCACATGTTAATCACCATGCCACTTCAACGATAAAACAGGACCTGGAGCCAATAACTCACTCACCGTAACTCAGATTCGTACGACTCCCTGAGGTCTGATTTCTTATGGCTTGGTTAAACGCAGCCTTAGAGACTCCCGCACCCATGCTTTTGGTTGAAACTATTGGCAATAAAATATCATCGGCCACCGTCCCAAACTACTCATTGGGGCCTGCCTTGTGTGAAAGCCGTCTAGCCCCAATACCTAGAAGACCCGTGGAAATATCTGCTCAGATAGCTACAAATACCCTTCATAAACTCAATAATGCATGAAGCAAACATGTTTTTGACCAGCAAATAACTACGCCAACAGCTGCGTGTATGGTTAATTTCTTGATAAAAGTGATAACCTTGCCTGTTTGTTGACAGTATGTCCAAAACACAATGGAATCTACCCTGGATAAATCACATTCATGTCTTACTCCAAAGGCAAAAGACTTCTTACAACTTTTGAGAACCATAAGCCTTACTGGAAAACGATTGCAAGGTCAATTTAAAACATGGTGAACAAAATCTGTTTTTTTTTCCACCTGAGTCTCAGGGATGATTGAGATGAGTAATCCAAAATAAATTTGAAGGCCCAGTGAATCAAGTGTACTGGGTTATCGTAATCGGTCTTGATTGCCAACAACAAAACTAGCAGTTGAATTTGGTAAACAAGGATTCTGCCTGTACACGTGAGCAGTAGCGTCACTTAGGCTCAACTGATCCTCCGAGGGCAACCATCTCGGAGCAAGCAATCCCGGCCCAGGTAAATTTCGTGTTTGAGATCCTTTGGGGATGATACCATCTCAGTTTGGCTTCTAGGACGCAAGCATCTAATGGAGTACACAAGAGGGGACACAAGTAGCCATCCTTAATCTGAACTACTTATAGCTTATTATCCAGTGGTGTTTCTGTGTTCTCATAGAGAACACTCGATCAACTTCTCAGTGATGTACGACGTACGTATATCGATGCATTTCCTTGTTAGACATGCACTGGTTTTCGTGCCTGATTTAGTTTACAGAGCTGTTTTTTTCATATTTCAAAAGTGTTAAAGATATATTGTCTGAACTGAGTCGATTTATAATGGGATTATGGCTACCCTACAGTGTTCCAGATGTTGATTCAAGTGTCATTTCAATGGGACTTTTGTCCTTTGAGTGAAATCAGTACATACCGAAAAACGGAGAAGCACTGTGCAGTTGTTTCGTCCCTATTGAGAAGCAGAAGTAGTGCGCATCTCACGAAACTCGAATTTGAATCTGCGACCTTCCGACAATTGGTTGAGGAATATGGTGTTCGGCCACGAGTGGCTGATCAACAGTGTGAATCATTTGCAATCATATGCTAGTTCAGAGTTGGTTCATCGCTCAGTATTCATATAGTGGTGACTATCTCATCAACATTGACATCGGTGTTGAAATCAGTGTACAAGTTGCGAAAGAATTCGAATGATAAGCACCAATTTCCACAGTAATTATTAAGTAGAGAACCGGCATTCTCTGCTCGATAAACATTAAAAATGCCTAACGAAGTTCCCTAAATGAGATACTAACCACTGAGTTGGAACCGTGGCCTGTAGGACAAGAAATTCAGCCTTCTAAATGGTTACAACTAGCATAGTTCAGGAAGACCAAGTGCGTAAACATGACAATCCTGGTGGGATTGGCAACGCCACTTGACTGGCGCATTAACCAGATGGCAAACGACATATTATCATGTTCATACCCTTCAAACCTTCGACATAACAACGTTAATGGGCAGAGATTTAGGAGACAGACATTTGGGGATGTGTCCTCCTCATAGCGTCGATCAGCATCATCATCATCGTTTGCTTAGTAAGTGGTAAGCAAACGTTCCGCTGTCGTCTGACAAATTTTGTAGTGCGTAATAGGGTCCACGTGTTTTTGGTGTCTTGTTACAAGGTTGCGGTTTGGGGCATCTGGCACAGTCGGCGATAGTCAAAAGCACAAGGGAGACGAAACATGGCAGTCGAAACAAGAACTGGAGGAAAATTGCTTTCTTTGTGCGTGTGTGTGTGGGTGGGCGGGCGCGGCCGATGCCACGCCTGCGCTTGTTAGCTCGCGTGTCGGTATACACTATGGCTGCAGGACTGACAATATTCAGCTTCTCTCAGCGAGCTCCGGCATATGATTAAGGTGTAGTGGAAATGACTCCCCCCTATGAAAAGGGACATGCAAGACGCGATCCCATGAAATTTAACTCCGGTTTACATGAATTCCAGGTGGAGATTTGATTGTGGTGCTGGCAGTAGTGAGCTCTTGTCGCAGATTTTATGTAGAGGGATAGTACAACTTTGATCCCGCCTTCCTCCCTGCATTTGTCGAGTTGAATCCCGTGAAACCTTAAACATCGAAATCGGTTGTTCGAAGGGACACTCAAGTTAGTGTGCATCCTCCACTCTATATATGATTTGTACCCTGTTGATAGACAGACTCCACTCTGACAGTTCGATACGAATGACTCTCGCCTAATGCTTCCCAAGATCGACTGGTTGCTATTTATCCAGTAAACTTCGGTTCGGTGGATACCCTTTACTCCCACAGAAGCTTCATCAGGCTTACCTAGGAAGGAGTTACATCCATTTTTATCTGTTTACGTGTCCTATAAATCAAGGAAAAATCAAACTCAAACATTGCTGACACCCAAACTAGCAAATATGAGTAGTACTCTGAAAGGGGAGAATGTTCAAAAAGTCAAACAAGTCCTATAATAATTCTTTATTAGAAACTGTGGTCACCATCGGGTCACGTGATAGCAATTCACATTTTTTGAAATGACACTGACGTTATATTTTTCCTAAGTACCATTCAGCAGCTCTGAAGTGTAGAGTTTCGACCACTATCAGGGAGGCGCTTTCTAGATACACGTCGAAGGCACTGCTGATGATGCTCACTGAGGATGAAGCACCTCCACGGCATTATTATTGGAGGTAAGCCCCAGCGTACACTACTGACCGTGCTGAAACAACTCAGTTCTGTCCAAATGCAACCAGGATACTGCTGTTTGAAAAACTTCCTGCGAACACACTGTATGGCCTAGGTGACCTCCACTTTTCAAGGTGAAATCCTCATCGAAAATAAGCTAGTCAGAAGAGTTGGGTTAAGTTCAGTATAAATTATCTTTATTTCCCATTTTCCAAATCTTTTCTTAATATGTGTAAATTGGGTTCCTGAAACTCAGAAAAATATTAGGTATCTGACTGTCGTCGCCCAGCCATTCGCAAGTAACGAAGAAAAACGGCCTTAGCTTACATAAAAAGGCCAACTAAAAAAGTTCCAGTTAGCACAACGCGCATCCAAGCCTTTGACGTTGTTAGTTGGTAAGCGGTTAGTATAACCAAACGTGTTTATTTGGTACACTTCAACGGATCAATAAATCGTATCACTGGTTTGCACTGCCTTAACTATCCTGTTGTAGATATTCAGTTGAAAAAGTCCATTTGTGACGTCTGGAGATATTACTTCAAAACGTTATTGTACTTTTGCCCAAACCAATTTGTTTGGCTCTTTGGAATGAGGAAAAACTGGAATAGTGTCGTTCAGTTTAGTAAGGTGGGACTAAACTAGGGTCTTGTTCCTATTCGCGTTAGTTTCTGTAAAATTGATCATTTATACACTACCAGTTATACAGACTATTATATGTCTTCCGAGGGACTCAAAGTGATTTGGTTTGAGCTTGATACCAGCACTACCCAGTGATGTGCATTTTGTTGAAGAAAACGCCGATCAGGTGATTTAGGTTTAATTTTTTGCTTTTTCACTGTAATCTGTTTTTTGGCTAATTGCCCTTTTTTGAAGCTATCACTCTAATCGGGTTCAGTGTGGTTTTATTCGAACAGGATCTGTCAGGTATGTTTACAATGAAGTGTAAAGTGTGACATCCTCAAAATCACCAAGGGACCAATAGCATTCTATGTGTCTAAGTGTATGCGTCAGTTGCGCTTCAGTAATCATGCTCAGTCAGACTTTACGTCATTCTTCGGCGTTTTTTACTCGTAGAAAACGAAACAGTGCAATTTGTGTTCTTTGCGCCCGAGAATAGACACCCAGATGTGAACGGTATGAATTTTAAGACGCTTACATCCCATCGGTAGTTTGGATAAACCGGTAAGGAGAAGGAACTCAGTAGATTCAGACTGGCTCGTCAATACCCAATTACTAATGACCAGAAAATATTTTATAGTGTTGATTAATCGGCGATAAGATAGATAATTACAAAACTCATGGTATTCTCAGGGAGTATTGCATCGAATTCCTCTTGGAAGCGCAAGAAAGGCTATAATCGACTGACTGCTGACGTCTCGGCAAACCTCATAATCTATGGGTTTTACTGGATCAGTATACTGGTGAACACTGGGGTCAAATCAAACGGATTACCTGTGGCCAAAGATGTTCACCTATCGACGGCTGTGACACGATCAGGACCACTCTCTGACCTTTAACCAAGAATGGTAGGTGCCTCTTCGTTCGAGCATTGAGACACCGTGTAACCTGCGCCCCGATTGCACGTGTTGGACTCGGTCCCAATGGGTTTATCTCCCTTAACTGAGGGTAGCAGTTACCCTTGACCCTGTGTGGGAATTCAGAGCATATTCGTACGTGATCAATACCCATGGACGTATGGCGTCCATTAGATGTAGTTTTTAGAAGAATCCTACATGGTTAGATCAAAGCATACCTCGCTCTGGATTGAAACCTGTGAAGCTGATACATAAAGCTTCTCGAACTTTGTTCTCACGTGCACGCTAGTCTGTTTCTCAAATGACCTAGAACTTGTCGCACACGTTGGCAGGAAACGGCTGCCCTGCACGGTCCACTAAACGCCACGTTAGACCGAAAATAGCTCTTGTTATTGAAACAGTATCCAGCGGTCAGTCTTTATAGGATTTCCTTTCAAAATGTATAGCAAAGCCGCTAATACAAACAACCACTCAGCTTCGGCACAGAAAAAGACAACAGGTCGCAGAATTCCGGGTTTTCAGCAAATCTCATGGACGTCGCTACTTTCAGTCAAAGGAGATACACCAAATGGGGCAAAGTCCAGCTGTGTTTAGCAGTTCACATGTAACGGCAACAGAAGTTGCCGAGGTCGAACCGACAGGCCTCTCAATTTTCGAACGAGAAAACATGTACCCGTCTGGGTCAAAATTCCGATAGCTGTCCAAAACACAGTATATGTGCCTGGTCGTCAAACACCACAGCAGCCGAGTTGGTTTGACCTTAGTTTTTACCAGTATCGGAACTTTGTGTTACGAAGTTCGCTGAGACCGCAGCAGTCAATCGGTTAAATCCATCCCTGAGTATCAAGAAGGAAGTCCATGTGACCACCAGACTACCCGGGGCTTTCCGTGAGTTTTGTAACTAGTCTCCCTTATCACGAGACTGTTCCCTCCGTGTTGTAGAGACGCCATAAACTTGGTAATCTGGTACTGACACATCAGTATCTGCACTAACCAGTTTCCTTCTGGTTGTGCTATGGTTTTAAAAGTGTAATGAGCTCACTTGGCTACTCCCATACTTTGTTGAGGGGAACCGGTGTGCCCTAAAAGTTGAAGCGAACACTGTTTTACTGCACTGACAACCACAGCGAACTTATTCACAACACACCTTCGAATATTGTGTCCAGAGTAACCAAATCCCTAGATGGACACGCGTGAAACCATGATACTCATGAAAACCACATTTCACTTATTTGTGCAGCCATCATTTAACTGCCAATCTGTCTGACCTTATGGCTGGTCGAAAAGCTCTCACCAGTCAGCGAGACACAGGAACGAGACAAGGAAGAGTGCGACAGGTGCCCAAAAAGGCAACTGTGCACAGTGTGGTGGTTACCGAGTATTCAGACAGAATATGGAAGCCCCCCATCCGCCCAGCTCTGCCCGCATGCAGTGAAACGGGTCGCTGGTTGTAACAAATCTGGTTTGAATTACGAATTGGTAAAAGTATCACAAAGCATTAGAAGTTGATATGCATGACTGCTGACCCATCGTTCCAGGCCTGGGCTAACTCGATTAAATTTGCTCTCATGGGCTTATCGGGAAAGTATATCCTTCGTTAGTGTTTGGTACCACACTTCACTTCACAAACACTGCAATGCAGCTCATTGCAGGTGAGATGCATATCTACTCCATGCGCCCTGTCAGGTCCTGATTCGTCTTACTGTTTCACACACAGCATGACTTATGCTTGCTATCTGATGCACTCCCCGTTAAATTTGCTTTAGGTGCCTCACCCGCGCTTTCATTTGAAAGCAGATGGCTGATGAACTGTGGCAGTAACCCATGGCTGAGGGCACAAATCTTACCGTAAAAAATATGTGTTCTACTGCCTTGGATTCTACGGAATGCTGGTAGCCCAGGTCCTGTGGGTAATCGCTAGTCTGTTTGCCGTGGTGCTTGCAATCATTCAGTCCAGAGTTGTAGCGACTTCACTAGTTGGTGGTGAGAAATCGGTGCATTAATAACCAAACGTGTTCAACCAAACTACCCAGCCATTTTGATCCCGCTTTGTCTTGTGCACCCTTCTAATTCTCTGTTGTCTTCGGCCTTCTCCATCCGAGATTTTGGGCAGAACGTGCTTACGAAGCGTTTATTTTAGAGTCTTAGGCTTCTGTACGAAAAATCCTGCCTCATTCTTTGAGAAAATTTCTCACCGCATTGCCAACCTCGTTTTACTAAGGTAGAAGAATGCAGTCCGTTAGCCAAATCTATTACGTTCGATTGGACTCATCTCAATCTCTAATTATTGGGTTTTCATCTCCACGGAGGAACTTGAAGGTTTTCCTACTTCATCTTCGAAAGCTCCAGCTACGGCAAAGTGTCCATGCTAAGAAACCGAAATACCTGAGGCTCGAAATTTGAAATTTGGCGAGTGTCTGTCCTGAAAAACTTTATCAGACTACTTAAGTTTGACTGACTCGAACGGCATTTTGAAGAGCTGTTTTCCTCGTATTGCTTTTAAGTGGCCTTCACTTAAAAGCAGTCAACAGACCATTCACTTCTTGAAGAAAATGTCGATTAACACACAGTCGGTACGCACATTAAGTAAGCTAACACTTGGAATGGTAAACTGACTTCTCGAACAGCGTTTGAATTCTCATCGATTTCCATTCGTGATCCCTGTTCCTGTTAGCATCTGAAAAGATGTGGTGAAGTCGTATTGCCAAATGACTAGAACGAAATAATCTAACTACTTTGGGGAACTACTCATCAGCTTTATGAATTGGCAATCTAAAGGCACGTGACTAACCACAGCTGTGGACGGATAAATGAGCGGTAACTCATGCCAATATTACAGAACTGGCATAATACCACTTGACCAGAGAAGATGACTTAGGATACGGTCAAAGTACAAAACGCCAAATTTTACCTGTACAGTGTACGCATTATTCGGTTGCAACGAATAAATTAGCACATACAACTAAGCGGACTCAGAAAATATACCTTAGGTGAGGTCATAGAGATTCAAACAGAAGGTTTGGCTCTTGAGTGGAGGATAAACCAGCCGTACAGGGGTTCTCAGCTTTTTATCATAGGTTGATTTCACCTGCAAGATGAAATGTCGATCAAGACTTCATAAGCCTTCTCAGTACCTACAAATTATAAGTAGTCTGCCGAAGAACAAAGCAGTCCATATAAGAATTTTGCTCGAGGAACCAGTCGACAATGGAACACGTGACATGAACGGCATAACTGAAATATGGTCAGCACCTTAACCTAAGTTAGTCGTGTTGTTGATCGGTTGCTCGTGGCAGAATAACGCAGTGTTTAACTGCTAACCGGAAGGTTACATAAAGATCCGAGTGATGAGAAATATCAATCCGGACATTTCTGTCCGTGAACATTTTCTACCTCAGATGCATGCACTCAACAGTCCCTCTGGACTCGGACGAATAAATAGTTTGCCATACGAAGGTGGTGTCCATGAAGTACTAATGCTGGAACGTACTCTGTCCACCACGTAACATACATCACACCTTAGGGATGAAACACAGATAAACGACTGGACAATCGGACTGGATGCACGCAGGGTTGGGGGTTGGGTATCTCCAAGCCCTCAGATCGACCAATGATAATTGATATGATGACACAAGTCAAAAACCAAGCTTGGTTAGTCAGTCGATCCGACAGTTTCACGATCCCATATGGACAGAGCTTTGGTGTGTAGGAACTTGCATGATAAGCACCGAAAGCAAAAACGAAATAGAGTAAGCGACAGCCAGTCCTGTGAACAACTTCCAGGAATATTCGTCAGTAGAAAGAAAGGAAAACGCCTAAATAGTTTGCATCACCAATAGAAATTTTTCCATTTCATTGAATAACCGCCACAGTTACTTGGCTCAGTTGTTAACTATAGTTGCACACTTATTTGAACGGGTGAACGTGGATTCATTTTTAAAAGGTCCTGCAACTGGAAGATAAAACCACTTAGTTGGGTGATAAGTTATATCGTCTGGCTACACCATTTTTATTCTTCTCTGGGAAGAATTATCTTTTAACAACGTGTGTTTATTTGACGGAATATGGACTTCTGATTTTGTACTATGACTTCCTTGGTCTGACAGTTTTTTGGACAGTTTTCAATTGGCACTGTTCTTCAAATGGACCGAGACTGAGGGACTGAGGCGCTCTGAATCGTTCCCAACAAGGTCAAACAACCATACAGTTCCTTCCAGTTCTGCAGTGAATACCGACTTTAATTTACATCGACTTCAGCTGCCATTAGGATATCGATGTGACGCAGACACAGTTCACAGCTAAAAGCAAAATGAAGTGAATACTTCACGATTGTTGTCATCCGTTGGACTGGCTGAGTCTGTTGTTTATGCCATCCAGTTGAGTCTCCTGTCAGCAGCAAATTAATTGCAGGTGAGTGTATAGTTTCGTCAACTAACAATCTGATGTTGAATTTGGAAGTAAGGTTGAAAAACTGTTCGGAAACCATGCCTACTTGATGAGCTTCAACTGGCATTGGAAGAAGGTAGCGCTGAGTTTGTGGATGTTTACTCGTGCTGACTGCGACGAAGTCTACATTGTCATTTATGTTAACCACTGTCACAAACATTGTGTCTAAGCTGTATGGTGCCTGATATTTCTAAAGATAACGAGCACAAGCTCCGGGAGAATGAGTTAGTACGCAACCCCTTTATTCTAGTTTCATCATCCTTCAAGCGAGGAAGAAAGAACTCGTTCCCTTGAACAAGATAAAATGTCTTTTTAGCACATGAAAACCGCATGAACTCCGCGGAAAGCATATTGTCGGTTTTGCCGAATAAGATGAATTCCACTTCCTCCATAGCAAATATACAGATATGTGAGCCTAAATTCTATATAACTAATATTATGCTTCTCCTAGGAGGGTTACTTTTCAACAATGTTTATTTGTTTTAAGGAACGCCATTCCTCGGACTCCATTTTTCAGGCCAAGCAATTTTACATGACTACGAAATATTTTCTGGGCTAGTGATCTAGTACAAACGAGCCCTGTTTACAGTAAGGCCAGAGTATACACTAAACGGTGACCATTACTTAACAGTTAGTCTGTTTAAATGTGGTTTCAGTAGAACTATCTCTAAACCTAATTGAGACCAGCCTTGTACTGAAACAGAACGATTTGTTCATCAATCGACTAAATGATATCAGCTCAGTTTTCAAGGCGATAGATGCAGTGGCGTCGAGAAAAGCAATACTGCTGAGTAGCAATCCAAAATGACAACAGTGTCATATAGCCTGGCCCTGTATCTATTTTTTTCTAGTTTATCAGCCGGTAAGTTTGCACACGCACAAAATTTGAATCCGAAGTTTGTTTGGAGTCTCTCCAAAGTCAATAACTGGTTAGACAGCTAGGCTCTCACAGACCAACCCCACTCTTCTAGACCTTCCCTTCTCCGACGTTTTCACTAAAGCACTTCGAACAAAAAACTTCACCACATTTTGTTTGGAACCCTGCAACGCATCTACCACCTAGGAGAGTTAGTACACGCAAGCGTTCCCTGTTTTATTTTCACAAGCCCCCCGAAAATAAACTGTGCGACTGATTTTACCATGACCTTCTTTTCTCGCATATCAGAATCACGTCTTAACCACGCTGCGCATAAACACAACATTTCAGGATGATAAACAAACCAGGTGCAACTTTACGTGATCCTTCAGTAAACTTTTGAGTCCGCTGTGTGTGAAACAAAAAAACCCTGACCCCTCCCCTACGAGTTCTACGACCAAGCCTGAATGGATTTGATCATTATCGGCTGTGTACCCGTGTGTGCATACGAATAACCCAAGCACCTGGACCCCGTTACGGTCGTTCAGTCCTCCGCTAATGTTACCTGCCCTGGGTCACGCAGTTTTCTCATATCATACATTGAAATCTTCGGAAACGCTCTTCTGAATAAACCGAACGTTCGGAACATATGTATGGTCTCAAGGCGAGATTTTGTCGACACGGGGTAGTGGTTCATATTCCCCAGCTTGGATTGTTAATGCAAGGGAGTCGACAAATAACAGCTGGAGAGAAGCAACCCCTTCGCTTTCAGCTTGCGTTCTGCTCGAGAAGCCATGCGTCTGATTCGGAAGAAAAAGATGAAAAGTGGAGTGTGATTCGTCCACTGTAGTGTAACAGAAACTCACTCAGGTCGACAATCCGTCATTAGCAGTTCCGGCAGGTTAGAGGTTTGACTCAATGCATTGCCTGGCAGAGTCCTTCAGTTGACATTAAAACCTATGCAAAAGAAATGTCGGAAGCGCAAAAAACAAATAAAAAGTTTGGACCAACTCTTTTAAGCTCTTTAGAACATCTCAGGCAACCCCTCATTCAGCCTAGAAACTCCTGATTTAATGATCCAGATTCTATCTTATAAAGTTACAGTCCCAGAAGAACTTCCATTAGGTATACTAAACTAATAGCCCAAAATCATGACATCTGAACATTGACATAACGGCTAGGCAATTGAATTATATACACAAAGGTTTGAATGTACTTCTAAGACCTATGGTAGAACGCTCAGTGGTCATTGGATCGGTGTTACACATCAGGAGGTCTGGTGAGCCTATCGACCTGCTCAATTCATGGTCTGAATTTTGAAACCAGTTGACTCAAGTTTGTTGGCAATGTTGCGGGATATAGGCAGCTCGGGGTGCGCTGCTTGGTTGCTGTTCTGTTCGCCGAGCTTGACTGTTGAATTGCAAACGTTTCATCACCAATTGAGGTGACATCGTCAGTGCGGGGTTGGGTTTGGTATACTGGGAATATAGAAAGGTGCCATATACGGTGAACTGGCTTAAATTAAGATTATTTTTGTCTTCCTTGTGTACATCCGTCACAAACATTGTTTAAAACAAACGCAGACCTGAAGTGGTGACTTTATTGGCTTCGTTACGCAATGGAAGTAAATTGGATTTGCTTTTTATTCCTGTGGGTGGTCACCATGGTCTTTTGGTACAAGAAATGATTTGATCGGCTGCTCACCTCATGTTCCATCATGTATCGGTGAAGCTAGTATCAAACCTGCATTTGGTTAACAGTAAAACTGAACCAAACTGAAGACTATCTCGACTAGTCACATGTGATTTTTTCCCCTCCCCAGAAAAAAACAGTAGGTGGACGCGTCAAACCATGGACAACTCGGCTGTGGGTATTTCGAGCCATGGACACTTCTTTCCTAGGCATCTGATTACTAGTTGGAACTATCCCCTCCCCATTACCCAGTTTATATCAAATTCCTGAAATATTCTTCCGGATCCATTACACCTAAATCCATGAAAAAATGAAGAAAACACTGTGATCACAAGCTTACAAATAGTTTATCACAAACGAACAATAGTTCGAATAAGTCACAAAAATTAACATTGAGTTTGCTATACCTAAGAGAACGCTAAAAGCGAGGAACAGAAGTGAAATAGTCGATCCTTTATCCACAGATTTTAGAGATTATTGTGGTTGAATGTAAATCTCCTTTGTTGCGTGACTAACTCTTCGCCCTAGTTCCAGTTAGATTGCACTTTTATCCCCCGTTACTTCATATGACCTTCTGGGATCAGCAATCCGAATGGCTAGCAATGATATGGGCGCGAAATGCCCAGGTATCAGTACATCGGTCGGGATCTTTGCAGTTCGACCCATGAATATTACCCACTAAGATGCATCCACTGAGTAGGGACTTCAAAAGTCATACCAATCCCCCGTCTGTCACTCGACCTATATACACCCACATAACTAACACCTTAGTCCGCGACAGATGAAGAAATCTTAAAACAGAGACAGTGCTCATGCTACGACTGTTAAAACGCGACGAGTTAGGATTAAAAACTAAGCATCAGGGGCGCAATCCTCATAGAATTTTGAGGCACCTGAAAGCAGATCACCCCAATTCAGTGTCTATCTCCGTACCCTTGTTCGAGCTGACTGGTTGTCGTTGCTGGAAGAGTAGAACTATTCCATGAGAATTCCAACCGAGCAAAGACGAAATGCTATGTTGATCTTGGTTGGATCACTAGCAATCATTTTTGCTATTCCCGTAGATACTCGTCACAAGTTCTCGGTACTCTATCTGCTACATAGCCTGTTTTCTTATGCTGAATCAGTGTTAACTAATTAGCATTTCTGTATAGAGATGGCAAAAACATTCAACCAAACAAACGATTCTTTCCCGTTTCATAGAATCCCCTTTAAATTTGTATCATCCCAGCTTCCAGAGGTCATATAACAACCTGCATAAACTGGAATTCTGACCACCAGTTTCTACGCAGTCGACGTGCCAAAACAACTGACAATGAACCGCCCAGTTCAAAGTAGTTATAGGCTTTGATCCACACACTATCGAATGTGTTTGTTTTCCTGAAGATTTGAGGCACTCTTCAAAGGTTGTCACCCGAGTATGATGCTGGAAGTAGCTGTGGTAATACATGCGTTTCAGTTGTCCCCTGGAGTTGTCTATTTCGCTCTGAGTAGTAGCAATGCGGAATATTTGATCTGATAAATATCTCAGTCCATAAGAAAATCAAATTATTTCACTTCTCTGACCGTACACCTTCGAAAGGTTCCTGATTCCGTTTACACTGATGTGTACACGCGGATTCAAGCACCAAGCTTCATGGAAGATTGATTTGTTTTACGTTGATGAGAAACCATCTTTTGGCACGAACGGGGAGTGGTTGGAATCGCTAGACAGTTTAAAATTCGTGCCAAAATTTTCCTGGCTATTTCGGTTACAATAGCCACAGAAGCATGCTCTTTCGAAATGCAGTGCCCACAGCTGCCGAGAACAGGTTGCAAAGATGGTATGATAAGACACAAATTGCTTGCATGGCTGACGGAAATCAGTCATGATATCCTACAGAATGCTGTTAATTCCTATCCCCCCTATAGGCGAGATCAGGTTGAATGAGGGTTGGGATTGTGGTCTGTGTAGGTTAATTACCATAGTAACATGAGCCTGTGGCAAGGACATAAATCTAGTCTGGTTGAAATGATCCTATTCAGGACGAATTGTAAACAGAAACGTAAAGGTGTCTAAAGCAGTGCATGGATCACTAAGCCGTTAGAAGTCTTCGAAAATCCTGATTTGCTTGATTTGGTTACTGGTGCCAGAATCGTAGTGCTCACCGTCTTGTTGTTCGGACAGTTTGGCCGCTTTCATGGTGCATTGCTTGTTTGTAGCACTAAAGACCGTTTCATTTATTTCTTCGACTATTTATAGCGGTGATTCTCAACATTCCCTGCCCTCTTTATTTACGCAGACAAACGGTCACAGACCACTCTCCCTTCCCGAAATTAGATTGATAAAACTAGATGTCGCTTGCGGCGAATTCACCGGCATTCATCTGCAAATTAAGTGGGAGTAATGGGGGACTCAAATGAATCCCAAATGAGTTTCTAGTTTATGAATTTGTCAACTAAATTTGCTGCAGAAAGGCCTTCTCCTGCTTCAGTTTGTACGACATTCGAGATGTGAAAGCATGTCTTCTTGGCCGAATACAACATCCATAAATTTGCTTAAAACGCTTCGACAGCTCAAGGCATACTTCAGTCTACTTAAGGCTCATTAGGTGGGAGTCTATGCCTCCCTGATGAGCCCCATGAAGGGTGAAACCGGTCGTGGGCTCTCGAAAAGTTTTCAGCAACACTATGAGTAGTGTATTACGTCTACAGCTGTCTTATAGTTTAAAAAGCATAAAACGTAATTGCAGTCGACATCTAACAAACTTAAATCTATGAAACTTAATTCCTTATCTACTTTCCCCACTAAATGACGGTATCCTTTTTTATTTAGAAGCATCAGTGTACAGTTCAGGTGCAACAGAGATGAAGTGCCTTCGGTGATCAGAATGTGTATATGACTGTGCACAATGCTCACATGTTTTGACGCAGTATCCTTGTCGGGGTTGCTATTTACATTGGTTTAGTTAAGTAAAAAAAAGCTTTAAGTTTCTCAATACTATTTGTTTCAGCAATAATCTCTACTGGAATGGATTGGTTTTGTTTTCCCTAGTTAGCTTCCGCCCCCAAACTGAGAGACTGCAAAGAAAAGATTGCTGGGCATGGAATTCACTAAAGTGATTAATTAAGTCTCGTGCTGTTCATGAACATATGATCGTACAGTAAAAGATGTATAAACTTTATACAAGGATTACTCATTTGTGGCAAGGGTCTTTGCCTTGTCACACACGAGACGAATGTATTGGTTTATGCATGAGTGAGTGCTGAACTAAGCAACTCAACCGGTTTACTACCTGCGGGGCGATCAAGTGGTCTAGTGCCCCGAACTTCTAACAGTTAAGCGTGATCGGATGAGGAATGGAGCTGGACCTTAGCAAACTCTATCCGACTGAGCGATTCCACCAAGAAGCAGAACTGCTGATTGGATGCATCGCTCCGTGTTAAGGCAGGTGAAACAAGTAAATACACGTTCTTTAGCTTGTTCAGTTAACGGTCAGTTGATCAAGAGTAGCCAAACTATCATTCTTGACCAACCACACCCTCTACCAGTTCAACCACAAATTTTGAGTGGCGCGTGCATCTGCGATAAGCATTAGAATTAAAAACACCATCCGCCTACTTGTAGCTCAAGCGAATCTAAAAGCCACAAGGTTGAATGGACGATTAAGCAAGGGAGCATAAACTTTCTAAGCAGACAAAAGCTCATTCAAGCGATTTTTTGGTAAAAGTTTTGTTACGTGCCACTCCCATCCCATTGATAAAAGCCTCATGATTATGGGAATTCTGCGAACACTGGTAGTGAAAACAGCCAGCTTGAATTTCCGCGTCATTTCATTATCCAATGACATTTACAACAGTCTGTCTGTCAGAATTGAGCCGAGGTGAAGAACTGCGGACTAGCAGACCTATTAGAGGGTGGGAAGAATGTACCTCAGCTTGCAGAAAGTCTGAAGGGACATGACAAATATGGACGCCATACTTGGACAGGTACAAGGGATACTATGTCTTAGGGTCTGTTTTGTTTGTTTGTGGAAGTCTAGAAAAGTAAAATTCAGTCCTCAGGAAGGTAGTGTAGACAGCGATAGTTTTTTGGTGTGGAATTTGTTTGAATACAAGGACGATAAACGGCTTAAATTGGCCAATACCAGGGACAAATAATGCGAGCATACAAGATGACATGCATTACCCGTATGTCTGAAAGTGGAAGGGTAAATAGTATGTTTGTTGGATGTAAGAAATGTGATATTAAAGCCGCTTTGACTGAATTTTGAGGACATGAAGATATTGAGCGTGTTCTTCTCGTCTGAAAAGCGGCTGGTATCACATCTTATAGAAGTAGAATATAGGTTACATGCTTGGGCGATGGCTCTGTATTTTCAAGATGAACTATTCTAGGTCTAGGCATAAGACACTGCTCTTACAGCTGCTGTTTGACGGCTACCTTATGAGTAATATGTTACGTCTAGACAACAACGTATTGCGATTTCTCGAATATCGTGCTGACTGAAACACGAGGTGGCACTGTGCAGCACACTCGGTTGGAGAAGACCATAATAAACGAGAGATTCAGCGGGATTCACCTGAGTCTTTCTTCAAAAACCTAATTAGTATGCAAATGAGAGTAGTTGAGGTATCCTAGATCTATTGGGTCTTCGGACTGTTCAGTCCAGTTACTCGTGGCTTCGTAAACTCATATGCCTACGGCATCAGGTTACTTAATCACCCAACATGCGCATAGGCTTGTCCATTTTCATGCTTATCTGATCAGAGAACTGTATTAACTGACGCACTGTCTGAGCTCGTTTAATTGCCGTGCATTATTCTCCCTTTCTATGTTACTAATCACTTTTTAGTAGTTACTACTCGCTACTAGTACCTGGGCTGCCTCATATATTGGGTGAATAGCAAACTTCGAGTGTACGACACACGATGAATTTCACAAGTGTTTGTTGTGAATGATTAGAGTCACCTGTTTTCTATTTAAGGTGGCCATTGCACAACGGGAAGCAACTTGTAAACCCACAATTATAGAACAACTGAACGAAGACTCGATCCACTCAATCGGCCGAAACTACCCTGATGTGCTCCCCACAAAAACTCATAAACTTGATTGGAGCTCTTTTAAAACAGCTTTCCGATGGACAATGTCGCATGCAAATATCTACCCAAATTTACACTTTACAACTGCCTGTCGCGGACCACGAACGGAAACGCTACCTAAACCAAGAAATCAGAGGTACCGCTTACCGGTATATGCCTCGTTTGTTTTCCAACTGTCACCTTTGCTCCATCATTCACTTTCGTTGTAATCAACATACGTCGAAAGTTAGTAGCATGTCTCTACTTATCATATTGCATGATGCTCTTAACGCGCATTGCAAAGCGACTGTGGCCATGAGGAGTGGGATAGAAATGACCATTTCAGATGGCACAGAAAGAAAGATGTCATTAACATAACAGTTGGGAAAATATATTTCTGCTACTGTGTTACTTAAGTCCTCGCTACTATCGTTGTTTGCTTACAGTCATTCCAGAAACCATTGTGAAGTATTTTAAAACTGACCGATATCTTGCTGGCGCCTAGTTACAAATGAAACAACCGTATTTTCTTTAAATCTGAGTTTTGAGCTCATATGCACACAGACAATGTGTGTGAGTGGGAGAGAGGGAGAAAGAACGAGCGCGTGACGTGCAGTTATAAAGAAAAAGGCAGAAATTTGGTTCCTGTTTTAACTAAGTTCACTCCGTAGGTAAAAAAGTACGCAGCATTGGTAGAATGACCTTGAACCTCGAAAAGTGATATTTATGATTATGCAGGAAATACCAGACAAATATGCTATCGCGAGCGGAGTTGATGCACAGTCCCACATCACCCAGAGAAATAGGGCCTCGAATTCACATGAATTGCCTTTCAGTTTGCTTCTTCCTGATCCGTTCACAGACAAGTCATAAATCTTAAAACTATCCTCATTCAGGCGCTAGGGCGTGTGGAAAAACAACAAAATGGATATTCTTTTTGGTTTTAACGGGAGACTGAACTTAATCCTCGTTGAATCTTACGATTATGGTATTATTTAACTGAGTGTGTTGAGTGAATGCCGACATTTGTTCCAGCTGGGATTCATTTGAATCTCCCATCAAGTCCAAATTGGTGTGCAATTGTGTGTAATTCGCAAATTTCTTACAATTTGGGTTCAAGTAGAACTGACGGAATTTCGGATGAGCGGAGGAGCTCCAAGAAGGGCGAAACCGGTCTTGGGCTGTCAAAGAGTTCTTAGCAACCTTATAAGCGGTTTCCCTCAAGATGTTATGTCCTTGAACAACCATCATTGCAGTAATTTATGTTGCGAAAAAAACTGTCCTTCAAAGCATGCTTTCTGGGTAATTGATGAGTTAGATAGGCTCTGTGTAAGTTAATTACGAGTTTTGTCTTCTTCCAAAGTACAAACCGTCAACCTAGAACTTACCTACTTGCAAGCGACCTCGGTTTGCGCTTCAAATGGTGCCAATATCACATAAATAATTCATAGTTATTCTGAAAAAAACTTTCCATCTAAAGTTTGCTTTCCAACGTAACCACCACTCGAATCATATGTAAGCTTTGGCTATTCTGTGCAAACCAGCAGTGCACCAACTGGCCATTTTCTTGAATTCTGTTCATAACGGCCTTCAGATATCATTAGATGAAGTCAGCAAATTGCTTGTTAGCACCCAAAATAAGCACTATCACATGATTGATGGCACCAAAAAGCTGGTGTTGGGAAGAAAGAAAAGTTAGGCTTCATACCATGCACTGCAACGCAGAATAAAAGCACAACATTAATGGAACAACAACAACAAAAATATCCTTCTATTTACAACGGTCGTAGACAATACTCGTTGTACGACTTACCTTAACTTGGCCCCTTTCTAAAAGAGATCCAAAGACCCGGATGGCTGGCAATATCCAAAATTGTAGCCAACAAAGTTTCGTTTCTTAACAGTCATACGATTGTGTAACCTGTGCATCAGTGCAACTGACTTATTCGACCGTCTTGCAGTCATCGCCTACGAACATTCTTTTCCGAATTCAGATGGGAAGTCTCAACATCGTGTTGGTCGCACATTGTGTACCATTGCTGAGGCAGGTCAACTGGGTTAGACAAGTTTTAAATAATTCGGAAACTGTGTACCAGTTGACTTCAGAGAGGATTCATACATCAAAACTGACTCATGAGATTTCCTTGCCTAAGTGTTGGTCGTTAACTCTGTCAGCCATTTCCCATGAACTCTTGTAAAACATGGAGTTTGAATATTTTTTCCGCATTTTTTACCAAAATGTCGGTGGTTAAACATAAACATTGCTGTTTTTTAATGTAGTTGGACATATTGCACATAAACCGGACCTGAATTACTCCATTGAATGGACTGGGGTCTTTCTGAAGTTAAAACGCACGTGTAATGTTAAGTCACTCCTACACTGTGTTCGTAATCACTTACCTAGTTCACTTGCAGCCGATAGGAAAGGGGCAATAGTGCCAACTTCCTTCCCACAGACATTCTGGATGGACCAACCGAAAATCGACTTTGCTGCGAAGGACCAAAACCGTAGAAAAAGTACCAAATATCGGTCAGTTATGGGGTCTTATTAGGGTTGTTCTCTGTTAGGCGTGGCCTTTCTGGAAAAACACCGTCGCACAGTAGAACACAGTCATGGCGAACAGCTACAGTGAGCATGTATTCGGTTGGAGAAACTGTTGTTGGTATAACCGATCGGGTATATTTTTCTTATAAAATCCATTAACAAGATGGCCAGTTCCTGGTGTCAGTCCTCCGAGGAGAGGGCTCTTAAATGCTGAGAACGAGAGTTGTTTTCCTCTCCCACCAACAGCATAAACAAATATTTTAAACAAACGCATTTTGCCCTGTTTTTTAATAGATCTTTATCGTCAAATGTAGCCCCAAATTGAGTTATTTTATTTTCATAAACAAAGACTCCCAATAAACCTGAACGCTTTTTCAGTGATTACAGTGAAGGTGCAGCTGGATTTGAAGAACGCGAAACAAAGTCGCAAATTATAGAATACGACCAAACACTCATCTTGTCAGACTGATTCGATTTACGACTGCAGAGGTTTGTGTTTGACTGGATGGATGGTTACAGTTAAGATTGGAAATTTGTGCTCAATTAAGGTGTTACATAGCGCAGCTGGCTGGCGTCTGATTGGGGTTGGCCTGTCGACAGCGTCTGAACGACTGGGCACCCGCCCATAGTTTTTATAAATCACATACTACAACAAATGGCAAATCACACTGTCCTGTCTCTAGAAACAGATTATTCCAGTATGTCGGGGTTTTGTACAAATCAGCAAGAGTCGATACAAAAAATTACCTGAGAGTGTGTAAGCAACCTAGCTGGTCTCATCGTTCTCCAAGCACACGTTTTCCTTCTGGGTTCAAAACATCATCCAAGGCATCAAGCTTGACCATGAAATGAATAAATACTCTATTTTACCGTAAACCTCATTTGTCTCAGTGTCACAACACCAGTTTTTAGTCGTAACCTTCCTTTGCTTAAACAGGAAAAGTACAGCATATATTTTATTCCACTGCCCTGTTAGGGTCCTGCTTAAACAAGTCTCTTGGCTGCAATGGTGTTTCATGAAACCTTTTTCAAAATTAAACTTTGGCAAGTTATCAGTTGGGCGCCATGCTGGCAGCCGAACTGTATTACTACATGAACGTCGCTATTCGGATTCAAGATGAGTGTAGTGTCGGCTGGTGAATTTGGTCAACTGGTAGTGATCACGGCTTTGTAAAGCCGTAAGAAAAGCTATACGTGGTAGTTAAAGTTGCCACAAATGGCCTGAATGTCACACGATCGTCATTCTATGCTTAAATCCGTGGTTTCAAAATGGAGTTAGCTGCAACACCTGTCCTTGTTTGGGTCGGGTTCAAGCAACGAACGTTGTGACTTACCACGCTTCTTACACGCAGGTAATGGCTCTTGCATTCCGACTGGTGCTCGACTGCATCCTTGCCAGAAACATCCACAGTTCAGGTTCCGTGAGTGGTCTAATGCACAGCAACAAGCACTGAAAATAATTGTCCCGGAGCTATGGTGTTTCCGATGTTGGAACTTTTATAGGTGCTAAGTCTAGTCTAAATGTGTATTCCGGCGCTAGCATCTTCTTCAAGCGGGCGAATCCTATGCTTCACCAAATGGCGCGAGAGTCCGTTTTCATTATTATCTTCATTTGGTTTCACCGCGTGAAACCCAAATATCAAAGCAGTAGTACGTTTTCTAATGAGAAACAATACCTATAATTTGATAATGTCCCTAGTAAACGTTCAACCATGAGTTGGCACTCCAAAAGCCCGTAAGAATGTAATCAACCAATTGTCTCAGCGACGAAAATATTATGAAGAATAAAGGCTTAATACACTACTAATAAGGTTGCTGAAGACTCTTCGGCAGCCCACGACCGGTTTTGCCCTTCTTGGGGCTCATCAGGTAGGCGAAGTCCCCGAGTTTCCGTCAGCAATATGTTATACTTGAACCCAAATAGCACGAAATAAGCGAAATACACTCATTTGCATGCCAATTAGGTTAGGGAGACTCACCTGGAATAAATAAATGAATAAATATGGTCACCTAAGCAATCTATGATGTCGAAGTATGTATGCTGTTGTGCGTAGGTGTCACGTTTGCAATTTTTATGGTTTACTGGACGAACTTAGTAATCATGGGACAGAAACAGCAGAACTGGTGTGTGTCTGGTTTTACCTTGGGAGACATTCGCTGTAGCGCAAGTCAAACGCACTTGTGACTTTGCAAGACCAAAATGTGGCAAGATGGTAATCGCTGTTCAGTGCTCCAAGAACGCTAGTAAAACCAGAGAATCAGTGCACTGTAAGTAAACGAAATTGTACAGGTTGTACAGATAAAACCAAATATCTGTGTATTCCGGGACGTCATAGTATATCTCTCTCATCATCACAAATAACAGCGTGGACAAACATTCATCTCCTGGCAGGCATATGGATAAAAAACACATTTACAACTCAGATGCTTGACAAACGAACAAAGTTCGAAAGCAAATACCCGAATACAGTGAGTGATGTTTGCAGCTCAACAGCGTAATAAGAAATATAAACGCCACTTTCCAAAAGTCGTCCTCTGAAACCAGTATCATGTTTGGATAAACTTGGGCGCGCAGAATAGTGCCTGACAGTTTCGTGACTTCCTCAGCCTCAGAAGAATCTGTGTCCAGATTTGTATTCGGACAGAATATGTGGAGCTTAGTCAACTTCAGTCCCAAATTACACTTCTCAGCTCTCCAGTGCGCCAAAACAACCCTATAGAGATGAAATATTGAAGTAGGGTAGCCAAAACAACATCCAGAGATGACTATTAAATATATCTTATCCTTCCGTTTAGTTACTTGAATATTGTAAGTAGTTTATAACTAATTCACATGATATTCCGCCATCAATACAAACGCCTCCATAAGTGTGCTTCAATACATTAGCCACTCGTTTTCACGGCATTCTCGGCACACTTCTGGCCCAATTTGTTTGATCTTCTTAAGCATGGTGAACTCTCTACCTGAGTGCCGAACAGTCTAATTTCAGCACGGGAACGTTCAAGGTTTGGTTCACCACGAACCTTCGTGGTCGTGTCAGACACACAATATAAGTACATGTAGTGCGAAGAGGAGCAGACAACAGCAATTAAACGCAGTTGCACAAATTCCTCCACCAAACGTTAGCATTGCGGCAAAACAAACCCACCATTCCTGTGGAAGAAGGAAGAAATTTCGTCAATGGAAGCGAAGTTTGAGTACCTTGCACATTACCTGATTGCTATGTGGGAAAAATGAGTTAAAAAATACATTCACGCTCCTCCGTCAAAAGTAGCAGCCTGATGAGCTACGTCATTATTCTTATGAAGCCAAAACAACAAATAATTGGTCTCTAAGTTATCATTTGAACCACCGCACTGACGAAGCATTCCTTGTCAATGAGGTTCTCATCGGCATCCAAAAGTATTCTGAGAGCTGATTACTTGAACACAATATTAGTTTGACATCTGACACACAAAAATCACCGTTGGCCAAGATCACATCAGCGTGATTTATATTAGCCCACAGATTTATTAACAAATGAAGGATCACGGGGATTGTGGTAAGTGGATTTGAATTGAAAAATTGGACATTC
>SJOL01008338.1:60631-72152 GCA_004794785.1 Opisthorchis felineus | reverse complement strand
ACAAACAATGTCAATAGCGGGATCTGACGTGCACTTGCCTTTCAGCATGTATACGAAGAACATTTTGACACTTCGCGTACTCGGCAACCGAACCGAATTCGGACGCGCGCATCCAACAGTGAAAAGTGACAGACACTCATTACTCAAAGTCACCGACGGAAGGTACGGAATTTTGTCACTTCTGATTTCGTTTCGTACCGACCAAAATGCAGCATCATAAAGTTTAAATCATCTTTCGTTGCTAAACGTGGTGATAAGGCCTACTGAATTAATCGCATCAGAGTGAGCAAGCACTAGCAACCATACCTAAAGAGGTGAGTTTATTTAGAAGGTTCTTATCGTATTCACGGAAAAAATAAATGCATCGGTCCTTCGCAGAACAAGAGAAAATTTCTGATGAAAATAGGAAATTTAAGATTTTTCAAGAAAAGCCGCTGGAAACGTTGGAAACTTACTAAAAGTGTCACGATTGAATAAACAAATGAATATAAGAGGATACAACCAACCGGCCGATGGAATTCTAATAAACCACAGCTCATACCCAAACAAAGGTCGTTGCCCAGTGGGCTAACAAATGGCGTAGCTTGACCATGAATACCCCAAAAAGTAAGACCAACTAAGCTTTGAGTCAGTCTGTAACCGTATCCCGATAGGGCAGTGGGTCCCTGTTGGTCGAATTCTCCCACTCTTTTTTGCTTTGAGGAATGAAGAGCCGCTTTTAAGTTATTTTGCTTTAGCAAGCGTTTTTGGGCTTTCGGCGTTTTTTTGCAAGACATTCTTGACCATTGCGCCCCAAACGCAGGGCACCAAAAATAATGTATCATAGAAACACATTATCAGCCATGTCAGCTGTCATTCACATCAGATTAATATGACTGTCTAGCAAGAAATTAATTGTAGACTCCAGTTTATAATTGGGCTAGTGAGTACAAAATTCTCGGGATTACAGCGAAGTTTAGTTCCATATGTCTGAAGCCAAAGGTTTTGATTTTCCGGGATCATTCTATCGATAGGCCCTCTAGGAAGGTTGGCCTAAGTGAAACAGGCTGATGGAGACTATCTTAGAATTTATGGACACATTGTGCGACTTAAGCTTAACTCTGTCGCACAATTAACGTATGAGTAATTGACCTTCGGATTCCGCGAGTGAGATGGTCTGATATTATACGAGTATTGCAGGTTGTTAATTCGGTGGTTTTTACTATCCGCCTCTGCCTACTTTTATAGGCAATACGTGTCTGAGTCGTTTTTGACTCGGGTTGTGGGTCATCTCAACTTGAGAGCGCACGCTTTTTGGGTTGTGGGTAATTAGACCAACCAGTATGTCGGCTTGTGTGTGAATCGGACGCCGCGGTGAACGGAAACAGGCAAAAGGCCACGAGATGCCGAGCCCAAAGTCTGGTCCTTCGGACGCCTGGTACCGTTACTGGTACAGTCCCACCCCGTTTACGTTCTCCGTGATCAGCCATCGGAGCCATCTAAAAATGCACAGGTTGATACAGATGACTAGCGCTAGCAGATTTGCTGCCGTTATGTTTCGGCAATACAGTTCTTCCATCTGCAAAAACTTGCCCAGCTCTACGCTCACGCCAAGGCACGGAACGCGGTCAAATAGGACCCGGAAGACTGCAAAACACTTAAACCGAATACCAAACAGTTTCAGGGGTTAACAATGAAACAAGATTTACGAACATAATCCAATCTGATCAAAATTCATGACCATCATTCACTGAAACCCCGAGAAATAGCAACAATTTCCGCCGCTTGAGAAGTCCGGCATCGTGGTGGTTTCTTCTTCCAGCTAGAGGAAGCAAGCAACGATTTTCATCCGAAATTTTTAATGCAAAAGCTCAGCGAAGGTGGTATCAATCCCGCTGGACGAAGTTTCCGAAATGACCTCACGATTAAGGCCTTTGATCTAGTGGGTGACCATAGAGACGCTTGGTCAACTCCACCAAACTTTGGACACTTTCAGTCTCCCCGTGGAGTTTCGGTGACCGTGCCACGGCCCCCGTTAGCAGGTAATTGAAGAGGCGAGAACGTATGCTCAGGATTATGTGGAACTGACAAAGTGCAGGGTTGACATGGACGTATCCAACGGGGTTCTGAAGAGCATTCTCCAGCAGTTAGTCGAAGAAAACGCATCCACAAATTGCAGCGGATGATACACTGCTCGCGCGCTAGCACCACCAGTTGATGCCCCCGGGAGCGGACGAACTGGGAGAAAGAAGCTGCCTTCGCTTTGGCCTTTATGGACGCCCCATATAGCGAGAACCACCAACCCCGAGACCCTAGGACTCCGCAGCACTTAGCCTTTAAACACATCGTTAAACAGCGCCTATTTCGATGCCGCCGAAGTGACACTTCTTGCCCAAAGAAGACTATACAATTATATAACTTCATCAGAAGTGGTGCACGATGACCCAAACAAGATAAATCAGGCGACAAGACGATATGGACCTCATGATTTCGAAGATGTACGCAGCTTTATGAGACTTGCCTATTATTTCAAGAGGTTTATAAAGGATTTAACACACAGGAGGCCGGCACTAAACAAGACACGGCGTTCATTGAGGCCAATACTTTGAACGGGCATTCCAGTGGCTAAGACGAAAACTGCGCTTGTCACTCACTCCAACTCTCCCTCGGGACACTCTAGAATAAGCTGACAGACTCATTCCAGGTACCTACCCTAGTGACGCACCCGAAGGAGCACGGCGGCAATGAACCAACGACTTCCCGTTTGACAAAAAGTGGTGCTCGGACTTGTGTGTTTCCTAAAGAGCTCTGAACGCCAATCACCAAGAGGGATTTTTATACCTCGGGCATATCACCGCTTGATTTGTTGGTTTTGAACGTTAAAAAGCACAGACCCGCAGACCGCCAAGCCACATGAGAATTTTCAGGAATGCGGCTTTAAATTTAATCACCCCCAGGCAGGCAGTGTAACAATGTTGGCGTACCCTTCAGGGGGCGGATTAGGGATTGTGGAACTTGTCCCATGTGCATCATACCACGCGAGGGCAGTGAGCGCTGAGCCCGCAGACAAGAATTAATGGCCAAGTACCGGTCAGGTGACTCAAGACTGAAGGTTGTATATGACGTCGCAAATAACGAAGCCAACCGATTAAGGAGAGAGGATGAAAGGCAAAAGCCTCCATTCTGAATGCTTCGAAATGTAACCTGGAGACCAGCCGATAACACTGCATGATGTGCTGTATATAAGTTATGGACCCAGTAACACGGCCCGCTTTATTGTACTGCAAACTGTTGCACTTTGTAGGTTCCAAAATCTACATAAAGGACTGGGCACGTTACCGCAAGAAAATTAGAGCTGTTAGCGCACGACCCTCATTATTAGCTCCATTATCAAGAGGATTTTGGCAACCTTTTCAACGCATGAGACATAGGAACTGCTTGAGCACTCGGCGCGCTTAGACCGAGCAACAGTTCAAACAATAACAATACGCCATCTGAACAAAATTCTGAAATTGCTTAATTTGAGAACTACTTACAATATGGTAGCGGTAGATTACTCAGGCCTATCCACACCAGACGATGAGTGCACCGGACTCTAATTCTGCGGATTAACAGTGTCTACCCTTGGTGGTGCAGGGATTTGGACTCCGAACACAGGCTAGCAGAGCGCGTTGCCGCTACTTCAACAGCGCGCGCTAAACGCACCTAAACTATCGCTTCCAAAGTGGCGAACACGTTCATGCTTGAGCTGTGTGATTTGTTTTCCACCGCCCAGAACAATGGTCCAGTAAATGTCTTGGTCGTGTTGATTGACTGACCCATCTAGTGGCACTTTCAGTCAGAAGACCTAAAATATTCGGGACACTTTGATTCATGTGGTGGCTAGATGTGAAGGATCTTGATACAAATACCGGTTCTAAGTGTCTGTGACACTTCCAGCCCGGGAATTCCTGAGAGGCCGATCAGTCGATCAACCAAACCGGGATATTTACTCGAACATCCTTTGAGGAGTCGGAGAAACCAATCGTGCTGCTCAAACGTGAACACATTCGCCTATGTAAACGTGATAATTCATGTCCTTTTGGGGCGTGAGTGGGGTGGTAGTAACACGCTAACCTCGAATGCTAGATGCAAAGATTTCGAACCCCGACGAGGCCAAAGATACCTAACACTGATGAGTTCTTAAAGGAGTGGAACTTAAGTCTACCACCTCTCTCCTTTGGTGTGCGCCTATCAGAATAATTGCGCCGGGATAGAAGGTGGATCGTCCAGGCGGAAGTGATGTGAACGTGAATCCCACAACCATCGGCAACTAGCAAATAGTGTGGCATTTCCAGATTTCTTACTTTATCAACTACAGCAATCCACGTTTGAGCAGGTTCATTCCAAATATACCGCACGCTGCATGCAAATGATGTTAACATTGGGTTACGTGACCCAGTTTTCATCACGCCAAGATTGGTAACTTTAGCTCTTCATCTGGTGCTAATGCCCTCCAGATAACCCAAAAACGATGTCCATATGGCATGTCTCGGTACTCCGGTCGCATTTTTGTCACAGTTGAGTTTCCACCTAGTATTTTTTGATACTTGGGTTCTGAGCTGTAGATTACACCAAGCTTACATGCGCCTTCAATGGGAATTCAATCATCCGAGAAGAGTACACGTCCATTATTCGCTCAAACATCTCAGAAAGGACCATTTCACTTTGCCTCACCCTTCACTTTTCTCCCTTTGCCTGAAATGTCATGGCCTTTCCGGTTTTACTGGCTCATGAACGACGAAGCCCTACTAAAATTTGGCCGCTAAGTTCACTGTCTCCTATCTGACTTGCCTTCCCCCCCCCGTTATCGATGTCTCACCCTGTTGTCACTCAAATGTAGGCAACTCAGAAACGTCTGGTGTCTGAGTACGGGCTGTTTGACGCCGGCAACTGCAGGAGTTTTCAGATCTCCGAAACCACCATTTTAGGTGGCCACTTTCTGAAGCTCTCGTGGATGATGTTCTATTCGAGCACGATACAAATTTGTTGAAGTTCATCACCCCGCCTTGGTGAAACTACACGCCAGAGTCTGCATTCGGGCCCACCATATCGTTTGGCTTTAGGGGAACCACAGATATGAGACAGGCTTGTTTAGGCCGACCCAGTCATGGGCATATACACATAAGTTGTCCATAAAATTCACAACGTCCAATGTTACCTCCGTCACTGTCGCGTTACCCGAAACTTATTTCGACGTTACCTAGAATACATGTCCACGGACCCCATCAATCCCAGTTACACATGCAGGAACAACCTTACGGGTAGCGTATTACGTCCGTAGAATATATTGCGATATCTTGATTATCGTGCCAACTGAAACATGGAAGGACCTGGTGCAGCACAGCCAGTTGCTCAAAAACATCGTAACCGAGAGATTCAGCTGGGTTCCCAGTGATTCTTCTGTCAAAACTAAATTAATATGCAAACGAGTGTATTTTTCTAGGGTAATTTCTTTTCCATGCTGCCGCAAACCGTCATGTTCAGCTGAATAGGGCTGGAGAAACCGGACCCACTAGACCATGTCTGCAAGCTTTCGGTTGTCCTCTCGTGTGCAGACCCATTGCCGAAATTGACAACTTCAGGTCGCAACCCAGCTATATGTCACAACACGTTTTCGATTCCACAAGTTTTCGACGCAAACTGCTAAGCTTCTGCAAATTTTTCAAGGAAAAAATCCATAGCACTGAAAGGAACTTAGTTAAAATGGGACGATTTTGTGTAAATCCCGGAAAATATTATTATTCACAGAGGGGATAAATTAGAATGGGAATAGGTTACTTGCTCCTGTAGAAGAAACACCCATCTGGATTACGAAGAACAGGCTTCGTGCCGACCAGCAACGTTCAAGTTGCTGGATAAAGCTAATGCGATAAACTTGATTAAGTTCATAGCTCTTTATCAAATCCTGATGCCACCAGAGATGAGGGTGAAACGTTCTAGTTGGGATTAAGCTACGGCGTCATTGCAACGCTGGAGACTCTCTGGCGGTGTTAGCGATCCCTCTAAATATTAGCATTAGAGGGTTATATAGCGCGACGCGCTTATGACTTAAGATTGTGCTCGAAAGAAATTTAGCCCACCAAATTTCCATCACCCTTGCAAATTTGGGGATGGCTGTGGGCCAGTAGTACTGAAATTACTGGTCGCACTAGATGAACAAAACGTTGCGGGATTCTATCTGCACCGGCGTCCTGTTACGAGTGGGCACGTGATCATTAGGACTGTCATTGTTAAGTTCAAAAGCGCAGTAAGATGACACTCCGTGAGGAACTGACTTGAAATTACCAGCACGTAAAATTTCCTGTCGTACCATGGGGGTAAATTTCCTAAAGACTCATAAAGGATATGTCAGGCTGCGAAAGATTGATCTAGGATTGCGCCATGTTTTGCCTGTTTTGCCCGCAAGCCGACGTGCCTCAAGGAGAGAGGTCACGAACTGTTCCAAGTGAAACGGAGCGGGACAATGGCGATAGTAAAACGCGGAACAAAGAAAAAAATTTTCGCAACGCGGCAGGCATGCGATCCGTAAAAAACAAGATAAACTTTTTGGGTCAAAATAGGCCGTAAGGAATTCTGTTCTAATTTGTTGTCGCATGGGCTTACAGACGTTTGGGAAGAAAGCACACAAGTTGCCGGTCAACCCAGAAGGCATTTTGTATGTCTCCAGATGGGATGCCAGCCTATCTTTCTTACAAACAGGCGATGAATTTGAAATTAATTTAATGACCACGAGTCACAGATGTCAAACTTGCTGTCCTGTGTTATAATTACAATTGTTTAAAGCTAGATGCAAGAATTTTTATGGATGGAGCATTTCGCTTAGGAGCAACAGATGAGGATTCTCATAGAGCAACGTTCACAACTGGTGCACCGCAGTGAACAGTATTGGGGCTACTACTAGTTATAACCTGTGACGATGACCCAAAAGTAGATTCAAGCAGCTATTGTCCAGTGTCTGCATGCGACCTCAACTTCAAAAACACACCCATGGTCTCAACTTTAGGATAGTATGTTGGTCGAAGTAACTGGGCTGGAAACCGAACTTGACGAAACATAATCTTTTGTCTGCCGAGAACATGGCTGTTAAGAAATTCATGCTTGGAAAATCCAGCACACCATACAGGATATATACTCCTGAATACCAAGAGTCTCCCATTAGTGGGCGAGCGTGTGGCGGCAGCCGGCAGGACCACAAAAACTATTTTTGTGATAAAGCGACCGGCATTTGGCCGTCAGCCGACTAACTCCGTACAGTGCTTTCGTCCGGCCTCACCGAGGGTACTAAGTACAGCTGTTGGCTATATACGACGGGAGAGACGTATTCGTTATATAAAGAATAGAGTAATTTCACGAGGGGGATGATGAATGAACAGTCAAGTGAACACAGGAAAAACGACTAGATTTATAGCGATTGGAGGAAAAACGACTACATGAAATATTGTGGAGGTCAGCCGGATAAACCGGACCAGTTTCGGGGTACCCAAGTTTTCTCCCGGAAATCTACGAAGTGGAAGGATTAAGGAGTTATACAAAATTTTTAAGAAAATTCAACATCAGCCGGAAATGCAAAGTTGACCTTTTAAAGAGGCTGGTAGAGGTAGCTTCTCCAGGGACGATGTCGAAATTTTGTATAAGCTCTTAGACCGGTCATTTCATGCCACTAGCTGGAGTGCCATGACCGTAGACTTGGCAAGATGGGGAGCGTAAGACTGTCGGTCGGTCTAAGATCTAGCCCACCTGGAACCAAGTTCATTTTCCTCCAGGCTTCGTCTGGCACAGACTGATGAATAACTGATGGTAGTTGTGTGACTGGACACAAGTAGCTCATTCCAATTCACGGGCGTAGTAGGTTTACTGCGGTCATGCGATTCATCGTAGCAGGCACTGTCTATTACAGGATGTGGGTTAAGCACTAGAGGAGTGTGACAACAAGCCTGCCCCAACCCAATTTGAGGCCATCAATGCCAAAGCTGAAGCTTTACCTGGAGAAATGTAGAGGTAAATTATCTTGTCCCGTAATAGTTTAGGACTTAGACCACCAAGGCTAGGCCAAAGATACCTGACGGTGTGCCACCCATTAGTTCGAAATAAAAATTTTTGTTATCATTAGTAAACAGATAAACTGCTGTCTCTACAAGGGAGAGAAACTGAGAACACGCGAGTGACACAATAGTTGCACCTGAAGCGGAAGTTGGATCAATCCACTTTCCTTCATCGGTCTCCGTTGGAGATCCTCAAGACCACATCTTAGGATCACCCCTCTCCCTGACCTAGGCCAACCACCTTTCGAAAGCGTTTTAAAGTCTGCCTGCCTTTAGCGGTCACAGAAAACATTCGGAGATTCATGAACCCCTTCCCTTTACTATCGTTGCCTCCAAGAATGCATGACACTTGTTTACGCTTAGCGTGAACAAATTTTGGGTGGCAGTTTTTCCCCTTGGCCTTGTGAGAACTTAGTAAATGGATTTTTATGATTGAAGGGCACATTTTTATTGGACAACAATTTTTCTCGTCCTGGATGGTTGGCGTTATGGAATAACCTTCCTCAGGCAGTTATCTACGTTGCATCTAGGATCGAGTTAAACTAACGTTTGGGCGCATTTTTGCATCTTCGCGCTGGCAGGGCTAATACCCATCGCCTGGAACCTAAAGAGCGGTGCCACATTCTTTGTTTGCTTCTGCCTTTCAGGAATAATGAGGCCCTTGTACCACAGGGCACGTCCGACCCGGGAAGCTTGGCAAACTCTAGATGCTTTGCATCAATCTTTTGCGTGGGCTTTCGAAATTGGTTTCTTAATTTTGCTCATGCGAAGCTGCGAAAGCATTCTTTGGCTGTTTACTCTATTACCAGAGTAAACGCGTGTCGTTTTGTTGAATTTTTCAGCCCAACATAAGCTGTGTGTGGAAATATCCGTCAGACTGCACTCAAGTTCTGCGGTGCACCCATTAACTCCCAACCACGAGACAAATCATTATAGGCTGAGCTCTACAGCTATCTGTGGACCACAACAGATGTAGAAGACATGGACGTCCATCGAATGTAAGAGGTGGAGTGCAATGCCACGCTTGCTAGGCCTGGCAGCATTCTAACTGTAAGGCCTTGCAGGGTGACCAGATAAGCCAACTATCCAACTCTCTTGACCCGTTTGTTTATGCCAGCTGCTTCTAACTTAGGGGCGCCATGCATTCCACAACTAGCAAGACAGCTGCAAACAACGAAACCAAGTCTCCAGCTTTAGGTTGGAGAGGCTTATGCAAACGTCCCATTTTAATCAGGATACTCAAAAAAAATCTGGTACTTCTTTCGAAAGCCCCGAAAAATGCAAACACAAAGAACGAAGCGGCGTGGACGAAAGTTGGCAACGAAATGTCCTCCATGAAGGAACACCTAGTCCTCTCCACCCCCAGGTCCTTTGGCTGCGATGAAGATTATCCAGCTCGCTGATGCAGCAATCAAGACCACCATGACGTCTCTAGTCCACAGGCGCATGAGAGACCCCAGGCTCATCATCTGAGAGTCGTGCTCCAAAAACGCCATCAAACTGGCACAGCTGCTTATTGATGGTGTCGTAACAAGGCCCGAATACGAATCACTTCAGGCAGAATGGATACGCGGAAAGGGAAGTGAGCAAACTTTTTGGCTTCTAGTCACAACTCCTCAACTGCCGTTCATAAGGTCTTAGAGCGGGCTGTCAGTATTCAAAAGACCTTCCCAAAGATCAAGCGGTTGCCCGAGGATCGCCCCCCAGAGACGGGAAAAGTGAGCCACAGCGGACCTAGAGAAACTATGCTAAACAAACGTTCCCCTGGTGACAGGCAAGCTGACCCCAGATCAGAAGTCCCCAAACATATGAGCCACCCGATAGTTGTTATGGGCTCCGGTGCTGAGGCAACCAGCTGTGACCCCCGAGTGCAGTTTCTACACAGCCCTCGAATACACCTTGACTACCAGTGACGGTGATGCTCAGGATGAGGCAGGTCTCGCGAGGACACAGCGCCGAGCATGTGTGGAATCGTCGTAAATTATTTCCTTAGAGGACGATGAGGGTCCAGCTGTGAGCCCTGATAGCCGAAGCCAAACCCAACAACCGTGTACCAGAAAATCTTACGTACACCTGGTTGGCTACGTTGATCACTGACGACCTGGGAGTCAACACAAACACAATTGGAAAGCGTCTGCCGCCAAATAAGCCACGTAAACTTCTCCCAATCGAAAAGCTGCCTGCTGGACTCAAGGTGCAGTCCTCTGCGAAAGAGCCTCTTGGTAGTGCGACCAAAAGGAATACTCTTTGTTGGTGCCATTCAACGTAAGAGCGACCCAACAGGGCCTCGCAGGGACACCTTGCAGGTCGAACCGTCCCAAAAAGCGCAAGAAACCGAACGGACGCATTTTCACCCCAAATCTTTGAAAAAATCAAATCCGGGCTTTCAAAAGGTGGTATTGCGAGAGCTACAAGCAGCATCCATCGGAATTTTCAACCATGAGTTGAAAATCGACGTCCCTAACGGACAACGGGGCAGCGTAAAAGGTCCCATAGTGCAAACGAATAGCAGTCCTCGAAAACACGCATGCGGTAAGCAGACAAGTACGCCACAGAGGCCCCTTCAAAGTCTTGGACTAAGACCAGGCGTGCATCTAATAAATCTGTTATCCTCTCTGGTAGCACGCGTCTCAGCCCCCCACCTCCGGACGTAGCAGAGATATTGTTGGCGTGCTCGTCCATAAACTGGCTCAGTCTTGTCGAGAAAATTCACCATATTGAAAAGACAGCTTGTCCTGAACAGTCATCAATGAGTGCAGTTGCAGAAACTTGGCTCACACTAGACGCCTCCAACGCGGAGATCTCGAGAGGCGGCTACTTAATTACCCGCGCTGGCTCGAAACGCGGCAGGGCAGGTGGGATTGCCCTCTAAATTTATTCGGCCTTGCCTATCTCGATTATCCCGCCCGACACCAATCCTGCATCATTTTGTGATGCACTGTGAATTGAAATTCCGCCGTGTGGAACCAATTCTCTTCTCGGCGTGGTATACCGTTGCCTTCAAGTCCAGAGGAGATGGCAAATTCCTCACAACCTCTTTCAGTTGCCACTTCAAGCATCTCTTGCTGGTGGGTGATTTTAGCACTCACAAGGTCTCCTCGATGGATCGGGTCTAGTGGACATTTTACATCGGTGCTGAACAAAGTCGCTCAACAGAGCGGTTGGATTCAGTATGTCGCAGCACCCACCAGATTCCCCCTGGATTTGCTTATCACCACCAAAGGCAATTTGTTGATCATGGGATATGGTGACTATTATGTGCTGACCTTCGATTTCATCTGCTGCCAGGCCGGGAACCCGGAATCATAATCGTGGTTCCCAAATTTCCCCCTAGCGGAATCCTCAAAAATGCTATCGTCCTCCACCAACTTTAACTGGGACCAGCTTCAGTGGAGGGGGCATACAGAACCATTGTCCAGAAAATTAACGGGGCTGACGCAAACTTCGTCCCAAAGAAA
>SJOL01008338.1:8904-52076 GCA_004794785.1 Opisthorchis felineus | reverse complement strand
GTCCTAGTTTTAAACTTATCGGGTTAGGCAGATCTTACACACACAAGCCGCGTTATTATCCCTGAATTCCCTGCCACCAATATCACAGTGATCAAAAGAATTTCCCAAATCGCCCTCCAAAATGCACACTTTTGGGCCAGTGTCCCCCAATTTCATCACATGTGATTTTCATAGACATGCCGCTACTGGTAGACGCATTCCATCTTTTACCCCCGGTCGGGGCGAGTGACAACGCAGTGCCGAATGTAGGCCTTTGTCTTCGACAAGCGACATGGTCTGTGAGGATCAAGATAGCCGACATTCAAAGTGCCAGTGTTGAGAAATTGGGTTAGACAGTCCAAACGGTTTAGTGAAATGTACCAAGCGCCAACGACATTCATTAAGAATGGGAGAGAAGCATAAAAAACTACAACGGCTTTGTGCGACTCACACCGCCGGAAAATGTAGTCATGGCTGTACGGGGAGTTCATTTGGCTAATGCGAAAGCTTAACCACGTTTCAAACCACCTCCCTTCCAAAACCCGATTATTCATGCCACCTACATTGTGGCTTGTGACCATGCATCTTTGATAAAAAACTCAGACGCTTATTGTACCATGACTTTCACTGGAATCAGCTAGTAATACACCGCGTATTGTATGTATTTATGGTAATCGAGGGCCTGGGAAGTGGGATGGGCCCCAAAAGTAACCAAAGCTCTTAGTAAAACTATGGCAGGTAAAGCAGAGCGACAGAAGAAGTTTGCCGCAATCTACCGCAGCGCACAACAACCGGCTTGTAGTGCAGGTGGTGGCGCCTCAATCACCTTTGTTTCAACTGGCTCCGGAAGGGGACATCTTTTGCATTTGTTACCGAAGGATCTGACTGACACCCTTACAGGACCGGTAACTAGTCGGTTTTAAACATCTACTGGCTGTTTGGAACTTTTGTGCAAATGAAAACAGTGGGTCGTAGAGGTAGTCCACGAAAAGGGCTGTCACAGTGACTCACGAAAAACTGTCTAGTATGCCTGATGGCCGTCTTGGGCAAAGTTCTTGAGAACATAGTGCTTATACATCACTTCCGATCCATTCGGCAAGAACGATGTTGTTTTGTTTTTGATAGATGCCGTTTGACACGCCTGATCGACACTCCACGACGATTGACTGAGACGCGAGTAAAGCTATTTTGTATGTTTGATTTCACCGAAGTTTTTGGCCGTAAAGACCGTCTGGAATGCCTTCAGCGGTACTGTATCAGGGGTCGCCTCGAGTGGATAGCAGAACTCCTCCCAGAACGCTGGGTGATATTGGATATAAATGGCCTGCAAACAATGACCAGCAATACTTTAATGGGTCTGTTTTAGGATCATTGTTATTCACTTAGTGTGGTGATAACTGGGCCTCAGCGACCATCTCGAGATGTCCACTCTTTGCAAACGATCAAAAACTTTTGCGAGAGGACGCCTTCGCCATACAAAACGGTATTTTTCACTGGACGGTCGGATATGCACTTTCGAACAATGTGGCTACTCACCGACACATATAATGCCGGTAGGCGATGATAGCTAAACGGCAGTGAATCCAAGCAGCAAGATTCTACGTGTGATCGTTTATCCATACCCCAAAACAAAGGACCGTGCACCTGTGCACTTCGCATCGGTAGTACATTGCGTCAGTCTCCAGGCGTTGCTGGCTGATCTAGTTTCAGTATTTTCCAAACGTATTTGAGGTCACTGCTTGAACACGCCACAACAGCACTCTCTCTCTGCTCTGTGGTGAGGAGTCAAGAGCTCTAAGGCAGCCTCAGATGCTGACTACAAGAATGGTACCTGTACTTCAATTTCGCAGTGATTTACTCAGCTCGGTTTTTTTGCCCTTGCATACCGCAACGTTTCGGAGGATCCAGTACTCCTAAAAAGAGGATTCGTTTTAGTTTCATCCATTTCCACCTTTGCTGTTAACACTTTGGGGACAAGTCGATAACCTTCAAGAGTTGGAGATACTTCGGTTTTTATGTTGTCAAATGGATACCGTCTATCGCAATGTATCGTTCACACCTGGATTTATCGGATGGTAGCGGGGCTCATTATAGAGCTGGACTTTGGTCTTTGAAACCGATGGGAGGATCAAACTAAACAACGCAAATTACACTGTCGCGTGCTATGTAATAATGGCACGCTTATTTATGAGGGCCAAATGAACAGATGAAACACGAGTTTCACGACTAACTGAACCCTTCGAGAGCATGACAGAAGAATCAACAGGGCGAACTGCTTGAAAAGAAACCCTTGATACCTTTGGTCACAAGGAGTAACAACCACTTCTCGTGAACAATTGTGGGTTTTTCGCCTTATAAGCGTACCAGCTATGGTGGTCAGACGAATACTTTCAATTTAGAGTACCAACTATATTTTCAGCTATTATTTGTCAAACTCTCCACAGTAAGGATTTATGGAAGTGAAGTTATGCCTTTTTATTCTCGTTTTGACACGGGATGAAGTAGCTTGAGGAGTTGGCTGAGGAGACAAGGTCTGTATGGTAATTTTGACATCGAAAAAGCTCCGGTGTCTGTAGACCATCGGCTGCTAATTTTAAAGTTGAAGTCTTACGAAATGGGTATGGCTGAATGTGGCTGGGCGTGGAAACGTCTGCCGGGGTAGGGCTCTTTTGGCGCACGGTGGAGATGCGACACACAACCGACCAGTTTAGCTCCATAAGGAACAGTACTATTACCGCTGTTGTTAAGTAGCTTTTCAAATAGCATCGAAATCGGTCCTACTATTGAACGTCTTTTATTTACGACTGTGGAAAAATCAATAGCAACACAGGCCAGATGAATCAGATCCAGCAAGCATGAAAATGGGGCTTGTCGCCCGAACCACTGAGGTGTCCCGTCTTAACTAACCAAGGTATGAATAAGGCGAAATTTTGTTAAATGGTTTAGAAGTCGTCAAGTTGAGGGACTTCAAAAGTACAGATCTCATCGCTGACAAGAAGTTCCTATCCGCGGCACGGCTTAGCGAGCGTGTTCGCCTTAAATGAGGCGTTGCAAACGCAAAATATAAGTTCCGTCACCCAGTACTTTCATCCGGCCATATCCTAAACATCTCGTCCAAATGTGAACGCCTTACCTTAAAAAAGATAGGGGCTTATTGGGTGAGTTCAGTTATTGGTTATATGCTGGATACCTTGACTCCCTGCAACACCTAACAAGTAAAGACCGGGGCGTTCGGGCTTAGAACATAGTAGGATACTTGGTGTTCTGCCAAGGTCTATGAAATGGTCGACGGGCTATCAGGGATACCCAAGGGGACACGGAAAAGTTGACGACTGGAAGAGCACTGAAGGAACATTAGGGTAAAGCGTAAGATCTGACTACTGAAGTCCGAGACTTTTCCGGGATGTTTTCCTCAGCGGCTTCAAAATGAAGGTAGTGGAGTTATAGGATCATTTTCCTCCAGTGTTTCACTGTGCTGTGGTGCACTTCATCTGTAAACAGTGTAGCAAACAAAGTGGATCACTCTCCTGAACAGCTAGTATGCGTGAAATAATCCATGCGAATGAACTGTTTCCAGTTTAATGCTCCATCGGAAGGCTGATACCGTGGGCTCCAGTTAGTTGTGCGGTGAGTTGCATTTTACCTGTAGCTGCGTTTAAACGTACGTCAGTAGAACCAACCAGGACTGAGTTCTGTGTACCCTCGGAAAGTGCACCTCGCTTCGTGAGGTAGCTGACCGACCAGTCATTTGAAGCAAGTCCGCTTCGTTGGTCGTGATTCAAGGTGAACCTGCGACCACCGGACTGAATCTGAGAGCATCCTTCAGCATTCCATGCTAATCAATCAGTGCTGACGGGGTCCGTGGACATTAAAATGCCATACAAGCGTTACTGGCTTGTCTTGGCAGTGTATTAATTTACCTCCTCGGTTTACTGCTGACTTTCTCCGCCGGTCAGCTCACTTCCTTTTATTTCTCTAACCAATTTTTCCGGAACTTCTCCTTCTTACTGCGGTAGTTCTCAGCCTTTTCGGATAAGGGGTGTGTAAACATGTAGAGCACTGCTTCCAGTCAAAACAAGACACTTGGAACGGAGAGTTTGTTCGTGGTTCGAGAAGAACTAGAAAGTTGGACGAAGATTCCATTCTTCAAGTGAAGTTAGCCTATGCTGAAGAACTGAAATACACTGTGTGTCTCACAAATCTCCAGAGCTATTTAAACTTACGATCTAGGGGTCAGCAGTTTTAGACTATACCAGCCACCAGCATCTGAGCTGCGGCAGCACTTGGGGAGGATGCAGGGCCACCCACAGTCCACATCGCATCGTTACGTACTGACTAACCCCTTGAGCGAAGATTTCCCGGCAAGAGGATCGCGCTGCTTTTGAAATGTGTTTTGTAGCATAATATGTATATTTTGATAACACTAGGGCTTCTTGAGGTACACATGGCTGAGGCTTTCCGACTAGGATGAAGAAGCTGTACAGTACTTCTCGGCTTTCAAGTATAAGGTATCCGGGCCTGTAGGATAAACACTATATCAGAAATACAGTTGACTACGTAACTAAACTAATCATGGTGCACATTCTGGAAGAACAAAATACTCATGGCTACCAGCGATGTGGAAATTCCATAATTAAAAGTGAATTGAAGAGCTAAGTACTGAGTGGAATCTTGTCTGATTGATAGGGTAACTTCCTTAATAAAAAGGCAGAGCAAATTGCGGAAAAAGACCTGGAAAATTGATAACCAAACCATGTACAAATTGCTGAACACTTTACAGAAGTGGAAGGTAACTTAGCAGTTTTCACACTGGTCCATTCGGCCACTTATATCAACACCATACCATGCCGTGATCATATCGATTTCGGTAAATGGTGTGATTGTCAGTCGACCCGTAGAAGTAAGCTGGTTGCAGCATCATGAAATGAATTCATTGATGAATCGTTTTGCAGTAATAATGACTAATTTTCTACCAGTGCGCTTGAGATCAGTGGTCTAAAAATTCACACAGAAATGTACAAAACATCGCTCGCTGTAGCAGCATGGATTATAACCCTGCAGATTGCTACTGGCTTACGAGCACTGGGCTGGGCCGGTGAATATTGGTTACTGTGTTGAAGCACCATCACTCTCAGTACGCTCTGAATCGGAGAGGTAGTGCCCTTCCAGTCTTCCTGATATTTGAACTTACATGATATTAACAAATTTGTGCTTAGATGAACCTATGGCTAACACAGTGACCACGGATCGAATGCGATATACTCCTAGAGATAGCCCTGTTTCCTCACTTTTCGACATATATGCAAACTGCCTACTAAGAATTTCAATAAGGCAGTGTGCCAGTGGGTTATTATCTGAAGACTTAGAAGGTGGGGATAGGCAATAGTCCAAGGATACTTCGGATAGAGCGAAACATTGGGCGGTGAATTTTTAAGTTCAGGGTGCTTCTATCATCTCGAGCCCGAACAAGTCGAAATTTCTGCACCATTGGAGAGTGAATTTCCATCACTTGATGGAACTTTGGGGAAGACAGTGGCTACTAATGAAGGGGGTTGTAAGATATGGGTAAGCAGTATGTGTACTTGCAACCCGAAGACGAATACATAGGCTGCTAGAATGGCAGATAAATATATAGAATTTTATGTCTCCCGGTGTCCATTTTCCCTTTGGTCTGCTTGTTAGCCCAACACGGAATTCTTCAAACGGATCGCGTAAGTGGGAATATATATATATATATAACATATATATAACATATAAATATAACATTCATGGGACTATTTTTCTCAATTCAAAATATTGCGTATTCATCAGAAACAAGTTTTCTTTCAGCGTGCAACTAATAGCCGAAAATCCCTACCTTGAAAGCGAACCAAGAAACTTATTCATATTGCAACGTTTTGAATGCCACACGAATTGTTCTACAGAGCAATTAGGCCCAACGAGAAAACGAATGAATAAATGACACCGGTTGTAATCATTCGACAGACTGGCTTGAGGTGAAATGTCTAGAGACACGTTAGTTACAGTTCTCAAATAATTTGTCTGAGTTAGCGTTGTGGGCACATCACAACGAATCAGAAGGAAAACTACTAACGTACATACCCTCACACTCAGTAATCTACGTGATGAGTACTATTTCTAAGGGTTATAGGCCGTACATTCCACAAAAAGGCACTTGTTCAACCAGATGTCAATTTTATGGTTGGTAATCTCCATGAGAAAGATTGTTACGGGAGAAGGTGATGTTTTTTCACAGCTGATAACTGGTCTCTGGTCGAGGAGATTACTGTACACATTTAATCTCTCTCTTTCCCTCAAACACACACAGTTGAGGCTTCATAAGTCATCAAGCGGATGAAGCGAAACTAATATCCTGTAGATGAACACCACAGACGACTCTGTCCCTGTCTCGTTTCGCTATTTGTTTGACAAGGCATCTTCGGTAAAAAGTAAATGATTGCTACTAAAACATCTAATGGTAGAAATGCCTGTTGACCATAATGACAAGTCTGCATCCGGCTATAGGAAGCTGTATTCTCGTCTAAAAATCCCAGAGGCCATCAGGCTTGCAGATGCCACGTTGTATACGGATAAAAACGTGCCAGCAACTCAACGTAAAATAACCCTTCAAAAGTCCTTAGAAACCAGGTCTCTATCTCATGAGTTTAAAAAGACAAGAGTTGCATACTTTACTTCGTTTCCTATGTTGCGAATTATGCTTGGTGAAAAAATATCGAGCACCCTTATGTGCACGAATTTCCAACTATAGACCACCCGTTAAGAGGCTCTTGGAGGCATTTTGCTTTTCCCTGTGGGTGCTCCTAATTGATGAGTACTACTGCATTCCTTCATTTTACTGTACTTTAGAGAACACCGAATTTATCAACTACTTTATGTATAACGTAAGGTTACTTTTACTCCCAAATCCCTATATGCTTCTTTAAACGTACAATTTTCATTTAAAATTGTAGTTCTCCTTCGCAATACGTTGCATATTGCCACATTTATTGGACTTGTTGTCATGACTGATGAGCAAGCTGAAGAACGCGACAAGGTAACTGCAAACTTTGAGTAACCGGAATGTTCAGATTATCAACCGAATTAAGTTGGCTCCTACCATTCCACCTAAATGGCTTGTTGAACGATCTGAAGAAACGTTGGTAAATCTGGACTACCTCACAGAGGTTTATAAAGAGGCGAGACGATTGCGATACCGAAAAGAAGATCGTCCCAACGCAGCTGAAAGTGGGAGTAATGTCAAGGCCGCAGCACCAGTTAGAGGAAGAAAATCCCCTTACGTCACCGAGCAAGACAAACTTGTCTATCGAAATCCGAGTGAAATAGTCCGCAGTCTCGAAAAGCCCAACCAACCAGTTCCATGATGTATCTAATTTCTTTGTATCTTTTTTTAACTGCCATGACCCCTTTTTGGTTTATAAAGTCTTCAAGAAGATGGAAATGATTTCTTGCACTGTGTTCATAGATGTCTGTAAAACCTCGCCTAACGACGTGATTGGTTCGCGAACCTTGCGATTTTCTGTGCATCTCAGTAACTTCTTAGTAGTACGCGAATGAAGGGCGCATTACCACCAAACGTTTGTGTTGGACGGGGGTAACTGCTGGTAACTGAGGTCTTCGATGCTATGACATACCCTAGGATGTTCATTGTGGACTTAGGTCGTTCACGACTGGTATACACATGTCAATGGCTGGCAAGTTCCCACTGAGATTTAAACATATATACTAGCTAAATTTGGTTCATTTTGTTGAAGACCTTTTCTGAACTTGCCGAGCGAGAGAGCTCATACTTTTATTAACAAGACATGAAGCATAGAAATTGGTGTGCAATATATAGTTCGATCGATCGTTCGAACCCAGATTGCTGTGAGATTTCGAGTCGTACAGCCCATTTTCATCAAAGGTTGTATCAAAGCACTGTAGACAACGAAAAAATGCAGCCATATGCATTATTCAGCGTGAAAACCATAGTCTTGGATAACCCGAGGGGCGCAGTGAACCAAGCTAGGATTTCTAGGCACCTTGATTTGCTCCACTGCCAAAATGACTTGATAAGGCTTGAGGGCTAAAGTGAAATATCCTCTATCCTGATAATTACCTTTAAAATTTCCATATTGTCATGCCATCTTTTGTGACATCTCATCCACTGAAACATGCGTAGCCACTCCAGACAAGTACCTAGAGCACCCAGTTTCAAGCGGCTTATTTCACAAACAGTTCAAACATTTTTACGCAAAGGATGGGGTGCTATGACTTTCATACCTGACACTACAAGTGGTAACATTTAACTTTACACTGGGTTGGTTGGGTATCTGATTGCAATATAATCTTAAAAGACAAAGTTACTTAGGTGATACGGCAACAGAGTGCACAGTAACTGCGGCTAGAGTGAACGACTGAAGCAAATATAATGGTCATGTTTTATGTTTCAAGGCCCTGGGTTCCAACCCTTGTTGAGCGCCGTGAAAATGTTGGGCCGTTTTTTTTGGAATAAAGTATGTTTCACTACGACATTACAATTCTTTATGTAGTTTTCTTGGTGGCTGGAGACGTGGACAAACGTTTCCTCGAGGTGTTGCGACAATAAAAGTGAAAAACCGTTCCTTAATAACCGTAAGAGGATCTTTCGGTGAATGACCGAAAACTTGTCTATTGTTTTGAGCCAGGCGCATTAGGAATTCATGCAAGAACTCCTTCACAAATTCAGCGATGACCGATTTTATGCAAATTTCATTCTGCACCCCTCCCATGGTGGCCAAGTGACCTAGTCTGTCTCGCGTGTTTGTGCAGCTATGCTAAGAATCCCTTGGGGCCTGGAAGAGGATAAATGGAATTGGAGGACGATGTCTCACAAAGCGACCATTTCCGCAATGCCAGGGCCACATGCTGAAATCCTACGTGCGGATTACTTGAGTAGCTACAGTATCTCTACTACCATGCATGCGTATAAAGGCGTCTGTCATGCGTGGCAGCGGCTTTGAACATTTTTTCCGCTCAATACTGTCAATTCTACACGAGATAAATTGATCTTGCTACGCTCTATCGATGGGCGAAAATCAAGTAGAACCGAAGAAGTTCGGCCGTAAACAAGGAAATATATTTGAACGAATATCGATTTATTGAACGGGCTGCATGAAGAAGTGAATTATTCAAATATTCAAGTATTTAAAAGAGGTGAGAGACTCAAGGGACATCGGAACACCACCATCCAGATCACTGTTTATGATTTCTTCGGAAAATTATGATATATTTGAACCTTCTTCTGGGTTAGTCCCAAAAGGGGTGGTGAGTGAAACTGAGACCGAAGTAAAACGCGTTCGGTTAGCAGCAAGCAGTGGATGGCTTAAGGAGCTTCAAGTTGTAGGTGATTTTAACCTGTCCGGTGAGGCTGATGAACTTTTGAGGTAATTTGCATATGGTGCCAGATAATCACAAGAGGAACTTGGTGCATGTCGATGACATGGTCCTACTACTCTTATCCTTCCTCTGCACCTCGACGTTTCAAGCAAATAAGTTAGAACTCACATGAAGGAACTGTTGCATGATTTCAATTGAGCTTCCGTCTTGTAAGTGAAGTCAATCTACGATGAAACACCGAGGAATACTGTACAGCCGTTTCATCCTTATTTGGAATCATCAGTAATGTGCATCTCATGAAGCTCCGGGGAGTTTCGAACCCGCGACCCCCCGGATAGTAGTATGAACACTCAGCCGTTCCGCCAAGAGCGGTTGATTAGCAATGTGATTAGCTCTCACTTAGATAGGACATAGCGCTACTCATCCTTCAACCAAAGAAGCCAGATTACGTGGAACAATGACTTCTCGGAGCTATCTATACTTTGGTAATAGTGTGTACCTTTATTGCTCGGTGCCTGCAATCATTACCAGCCAAGGATGGGTAAAAAACCAGGACTGGTTTGAACTCAGGGTAATACGTTGTTTCGTTGTTGGTAAAAGACGAAGGAGGGCTGATGTGTACGGCAAAGTTTTGGTGAGGTTTTGGGTACCCGACCACACCTTTATCGCAAATATCTGGCAAAATTCCAAACCCACGGTTTGCTAATTATCAGGTCGTCAATGAGGATGGACATGTAATCAGAGAAAAAATGTCCCAACCACTGGCCAGCAGTCGGATAGTTCTTTGAATTAGTGAACAGCCAGCTGAATTAAGAATCACACCTAAGGTGCTACTTAGTCTTTCAACTTCAGTAAACGTTGTTGCGTACTACACTACTTACACTACACTACGTGAAAGACCTTGGTTCAAATGAACAACCGTAATGCACATGGAAACCTTAGGAAACTCATTTTGCATATTTTACCTTCACTTTCTAGAGACCAGAGTCATCCAGTTTAAAAAAACAGTTCGCCGCAAGTAGACCTGGATCAGCTACCACAACAGTTCGTTGGCAAATTCCCTCTAATTTCCAGACTAGATACTGAATTCAGATCTCTCAGCTGAGGTACAGGCTCCGTACACAACAGTCACGTGTCCCAGAAGAAGCTCGACGACTGAGGTAATGCCACAGTAACCGCAAAGCTAGGAATGAGTTTAACCCAGAAAGCTCCCGGTGAGTGGCGCGTACCCAACCTCTGAGCTATTCGACTAGACAAACACAAAGAGTTATTTATATCACCCTCATGGCAAATGCGATGTACCGATCAGAATGACGGATGCTCGGTAAGAAAAAGTGGTTATCTGTGGGTTCAACACATTACACATCCAATTTCCAAACTTTAACTGTTTAGATGATGATATTTATCTTCACGAAAGAAAGGAGCAAAATTAGCTAAACAGAAGGGTAAAACGTCACCGGCTGAGGGTTGCCTTGCTTAGAGTTTGCACCCAAACTTTTCGGTTCTCGCCAAGTTTCACCTTCTGGAAGCATCAGAGAAGGATCATCGATCGATGACGTAAAGATTGAGAACGTAATCGCAAATATCTTATCTGTGTGTAGGTACAAATAAGGTTTCAATAATTTCTATGCCTTGTGACATGGTGTATAATGTTTCACTAGATTCAAGCCTGTGGTGACGTTATAGGTGATTGATGGGAGGAAAGATTGCATGTAATCTGACAGCTGCTTAAAGCATTCGTTTTGAAGAAAGCGAGTTACCTAATGGGATGAACGCCAACAGGGCTAGTGAAACCGTTTCATACAGTAAAATACCATTGGCAGACAGTAAAAACCAAGTGACTATACTTCTTTCTGATGGTACCGAGATTTTGCCGAGCGTCTCAGTGAAAATGGTTGAAGAAGAACTCATGTGCAAGAAATATCCTGATATGCACAAGCCCTTTCAAGCACTACATTTTGCATCTGGAAGAGCATTTAACACGCACTATGAATCAAAATAGGTATCATTGAGCATCCTGTCGTGTCACACATAATCCTATGGTGTTGCGAGTTGAAAACGTCCACACAACACCGCACGGCTTTCTATCACTCTCCAAGTGTGTTGGTGGAAGTTCACTAGGGCTCTAATTGTTCCGGTGATTTATTAGAACTTTTCTTAAACAGGGTATAATCGTTCAGCCGTAGCACACTTTCGGTGCCTAGCTGTCATGCCACCAAAAGAAAGCACGAGGGCTGGGATACTGCCAGGTTGCCAAAGCCTAGTCACGGGAAGTCGAGAGGCAGAGGTCGGGTTCGAACCACGGACCTTCCAGTCAGTAAATTCGCACTCTAACCACTGAGCCATCTCGCCCCTGAGCCAAGAAGGGGAAACCGAATTGTTTTTCTAAAAACGGATAGATATTTGAAGTTTTCAAATCTGCAGATCATGGCCCTGTAACCACGCAAAGTTTACGTTCAGTAGACTTAAATCCTGATCCTGATGACATTCTTTTTGAGAGTTGCAACTCAGATTGACAGGCCCATAAACAAGCTGGTAAAACATCCGAGCTGTCCTGATTCTATCTGGGTCTTTTTTATGGTTCCTGCATGGATGCAGATCGAAGTTAACCTCGCCTCTACCCAGTGGTTGGAAAAGTGCGCTGTGATTTCAAGGTCACACTACATCCCACACAGCAGCGGAATGGTTTATTGATCCTAAGGTGATGTTCAAAACTTCCTGCTTTTAATACTGTCTCGCAATTGAATAGGCAAAGCGCACAGAAAAATATTACCAATTTAACCTCTGCATTTCATGAGTTTAGCTCAAATTTTCGGTGTGACAATGTCCACAATGCAGTGTAAATTGAAATGCAGCTATGAGGCAACTCCAAGAATACTCAGAAGACTCACATTTCAGTGTCGAAGTAATGGGGAAGGGGTCTCAATTTTGAAACTATTCTCAAGGGTTTTTCACCTTATGGCAACACTGACAAGAGGACTTTAATCGGAGTACTTAAAGCTTCCGAGGACTCGGCACTTGTCCGGTACTCAGAAGCAGTAGCACCACGCAAAACGCTGGTCAGCGAAACTTTGATTAGACTTGGCGTGCTATTTTCACATGGATGGGCTCAACTGTTCGTGAAGATCAAGTTGTGGATTCTTGGGAGTTATAGCTCACTGGATGGCGCCTATTTGACCTTCACAACTGGTCCTTAGTTGTATGCTTTTACAGCTTAATGTAAAAAGAGCGGCCAGCCAGACATCAGCAAATGTCAGTGGATGAAATCGTAGTTAAAAATCACCAAATCTCTTCATACTACCAACACAGTTGAGTGTTTAAAATTCTGCTTGAAGTGATATGGGATGTGGCCCGTCTCAAAGGTGAGACCCGATAACAATGAAGCCATTTCACGACATAGGGTGCTATCATAATCAAGGCTTGATATCAAGATCACCCAGTGGTTATGGTGCGAACTCACCGCTGCAAAACCCTTGTTTGAATTCACTCATGAATTCTTTGGTCGTTCCTGTATAGTCTTAAACAACTTGAGTGTATCAGGACCTTTCTTTTCCCCCTTTGACTTCATGGCAGCTACGTGGCGGAATGAACTTAAAGCTGGTTAACCCGACTTTCTAGGCTATGTGAAAAAAGCCTTTTAGTCCACCGGTTGTACCACTTGTGGATACATTTGGGAAAAATCAATAACTCTGTTGCTGAACGTGACGGGAAGCATTACGCAATCCATAGGTTATTCTCCCAAACTAGTGAATGAGTGGGGAAAATTTTTCCACTATTCGAGGCGCAACATTAGCCCGCTGACTTCGTTTTATGACGGAAAGTAACAGATCAGTGTAAAGATTAACAAATAAGCTGATGGTCGGCTACTCGAGGACGGACGATATGGTGTTCGCCGGTTACCGGGAGGCTGTGAGTCCGAATCCTCCCACGAATTCTTGAAATGCTTACTGGTGGTGATGTTCAGCAAGGATGAAACAGCATCAAAGTGCTGCTCAGGTTTTCGACATAGATGACGTCAATTGTTGGACGAAACCGCAATTGAAAGAAACTGAAAACCATTTAGTCCTGATTCCCTTAAGCATCCTCTGCCACACACTTAAAACGTGTAGTTTATGTACTACAGATAACTGAGGCACTGTCAAATGGACTCTAACTGGCTGATTAATAGGAGCCACCTGATCAAGACCCTGGTAACTAGTTGGCTTGCTTCAAGAGACCTTGTGTACAGCCTAATCAACAGAGATTCAATTATCACAAAAACTCTGGAATCAGTGCTGCGTACTAAAATTCCATGAACTCTTAAGGGAGGCCTGGTGTTTTTTTTAAAGTGTCTGGTGATTGATGATTTAGATTCATTGGTGGACTTTTGACATTTTTTCACTGCTGCCCTGGTAGTTACCGAACCAAATACTTCATGGATATATCCAGCTGCATATTCTTCCGTTTGCCTGTTCTACCTTGGTCACCGCCCCCGAATGGAACCCGTCAATCATGTGACAGGCGGTAAGATTAGACAATCTAGTTTTACGTTAATGGAGAATCCTTCAACTGAATTGTATAAAATTTAGCTGTTGAGGTGGATTAAGAAAACTCAACTTTTCAAGTTTTTAGCTTAATACACACACTTCTAATTCCACAGAATCAAACCGTGACTGAAAATGCTCCTAATCAACGAATCTTATGACCCAACATTAGTGAAAAGATGAAACTAGGGTTCATTGCAATTTGGCAGATAAAAGAACCCTTAAACCAAGAAATCGCACTACGAAAGCCTAAAAGGACGGAAGATCAGTAGTAATTCTCTCAAAAATAAATATTATTGTTCTACAGGTAGACCATAGACACAATTATCTATCTTTATTTGGGGTGGGCACTCAGATGAACAGTTGTCGCTATGGCAACTCCAGTGTGCTTTCATTTGTCAAAAAAGGCCACCCGAGTAAAATAGTCCCTCTTTTATAAGAATTCTACCTTTGGGAACGCGGTCATAACATTGTAACATTTTCTATGTGGCCGTAATAAACTATATTACAATGAAGGAGGTTTGGCAAGAAACGGACGAAATGCTGTTCGCATTATGTATGTTGCCGCATGCATCCGATAATAAACTTATTTTTTGAAGTCTCAGACAGACGTTTCGGGGAGAGCTCGCGTGTAAATCGTCGAAGGCAGCCACAGCAAGCTACATTTGGATAAAAGTAATCCATAAAATTTCTCCCTCTTCACACTTTTGTCAAAGGCTCCCTGCCCTTTGTGTTTTCAACGCAACTGACCTCACCATTAATCATCTAAGAGGTGATTAGTGAGTATCCTGATACCTATTAAAATCTGGAACGTTCCATCACGTTGTTACTCATCGGGATAAGAATAAGAACCCTATCAAGCTTTGCAATTTAAAAAAAGCTAGATGCCCGAGTTTTCCTCTGATTAGCACTCATCGACAGACATGCGAATATGAATGGAAATAATCCTCATTTGCCATATTTACTAGACCATTCACCACATTCACCTGAAAGATACGAAGCATCGTTCGCTGATTTTGTTGCTCTTTTTGATACCTAACCTAATACCTAATACTCAAATCAAGGATAATAAGGTCATAAAGCATTGGGATCCCTTCCAAACTTAGGTGAGATGGCCCGTCTGCCTTTAGCATTGACCCTATGAGTGCCACCGTATCTCCCGCAATGCCAGTAAGTCTGCAATTAATCAATCCTGTTCATTTATTGAAAGCATATTCTTCCCGTCGTGCTGTCTTCAGGAGACAATGATTGACTATGAAGAATGGATTTACTTCGTACAAACTCATGTCGTTGGCTCATTTACATACTGATTTTGATGAAAAAAATCTCGACTTTTGGGTTACGAGCTGAAAGTCGTATCGTACGTCACGAATGGTAATTGAATTGTGACATATCGAGGAGCATTTCGGTCACCATGGTGGGATGGCCGTCTAGGGTAAACAGTTGTTTAGACTCAATTGGAAATAGTTTGGAATCGATTGAGCAGACATCGTTTCTTAAGGATTTGGTTAGAAATCTATACCAAGCCCTTCTGAACCGATTACTTCTCAATCGGTCCCAAACTTTTCCCAGCTAATTGAAAACAACCATGGACTATGTGTTCGCAAATTGTCAAATGACTACGATCGATTGGCAAGGTTGGAGGCAAACTGAGAGAGCCACCGCATATTCAATAAAAGATACTTAGAGCACACTATAATCCTCACATCCTTACTGGTTAAACCACCGGAAACGTCACTCCCTTCTGCCCGAAGAGCATTCTCAGCGGCCGTCACTCCTCAAACAGGGGATCTACTTGACTACTAGACGTTTATGTGACATCCGGCACCACATATGTCGGCTCAACCAAGATCTTCAGACCGTGCTTTCTCCCGCAGACTACGAAGATAGACAAATACGTAGGTTCGACAATTTAATTTCCGAGACTCAGTTTTCTAGTCAACTTGTAACGAAGCGTGAGACGCCTACTAGCTATTGTAACGTGGTAAATTTATCAAACAGACCGCTAATTGAGGAAGAACGTTGTCTGTTAGAGAAGGGCTTGACTTTTGCGGCAAGTAAAAGGGTGATAAGGTCGGAAGAGATGATATCTAGCGTTGAATCTGTGTTTCAAAGACTCCCACCGACGGAGAAGTTGCAGGTACAGGTGGTCACAGTCCTTAAGTCACAGCAGCCAGAGACTCCAATTATTACATCAGAAGAGCGGAGAGCGTTAAACACCCTAAAACAGGTGAACAACATAGTGATCACAAAGTCGGATAAGGGTAAGGCCTGCGTTCTCATGAACAAGAGTGATTATCTGCAGAAGGTCAAGCAACACCTAGCTGAGGGTCCATACCAACAGATCGATAGTGGGAAACTTACATCTATAATGAATAGGAGTAAGGTTGAAGTTGGTAGATATTTGCGGTCCGCGATAAATCACTTTGCGGAAGGTAATTGGTATCGATTGTGCCTCAAAAGTGCAATCCAACCACGGCTTTACAGCCTGCTAAAAATCAATAAACTAGGTGTTCCGGTGAGACCGATAGTAGAGGGAGAAGTTTCCCCACCCCATGAGCTGGCCATATTCTTGGCAGGTATTCTAAAACCCTTCAACGGAAAATCTAGTACTCATATTCAGAATTCATATGGCTTTGCCAACAAAGTAGCGGGTTTCACCAAAGCGTATTATCTTGTGTTGTATATCGTATTTCTCGAACCGTAGTGTTATCAGGCTGATCACAAGATCTGTGATGGTTTGCATCAAGACTGCGATGTTGGTACTTATTATACTGTTATTTTCGTCCGTCCCTCTTCTCAAAACCGCACATTAATAAAATGCCTTTCGTGAACTGGCCACAGTAAGCAGAAAAGCTACACCGCTGTTTTTCCCTGCTTTAGAAATTTTGTTGGGTAATTTTCACCAGTTGGGCTATTAAACTACATAAGCTCACTAAGTTGAGGGACCGTGTCAGTATTTCTACTTACTTCACCAGATGTACTTGGTGTTTCAGTGGTAACCACAAGATTTTGTACCGCAGAACTGGATTGGTGCCATCAATCACACACAACCTAGTTATGGAACTAACCACCGGCTTCCCTATGCAATTTATGTCGTATTTCTGGGCCCTTGCAGAAAATTTCGCGGAAAAGTCTGACTAAATAGTTGGAGAAATTGTCTCTAGTATTGCAGTGTTAAATCGGATTCATTTGTTTAGTCGTCACTACACATGGTAGCTGTCTGCTGTTTTATTCAGACCCCTTGCTTCCCATTCTAAGTTCTCTGTCCGAAGCATGCCTGAAGTGATTGGACAACTTTTAGGGACAATTGCTCTGACGATTCGAGCTTCTCTATTTTTTCTACCTCCTCAATCCTATTTCCATGTTGACCAACATAATTTCGTTAACTGTTAAGAAATTAGACTTTTTGACGCCTGGAGGTCTTACATGAGAGCCAAGATAAATGGGGCTGATCTGCTGATTCAACTCAAATTCAGTTATTATTCACAGTAATCCTCCAATCTAGAGAAAATAAGGCGTCGTGAAGGGCAGCAAGTGGCGCTTTTTAAGGTAGCAATTCATTGGAATTTACGGTTCCAAGCATGTTACAGAAATAGAAGCATTTTCGGCTCGTATCAGGTGCATCGTATTCTCACCAGTATCACAAAATACTCGGAATATTTCATTTCATACTCCTGTATACAACAAACGGACAGGTCAGAATCTTCGTTTATATCACAAGCTCAGAATTATCCATACAGTTTCGACTGGTACAAACAACCAGATCTAATTCGAATTATGTTGATCAATTAATATAAGCATACCTGGTGACCTTTTGGTCAATCCTTTCGGCTCGTTGACCTACTTACCTCCTGAATCCAAAAATGATCGAAAATAAACGTTCTAGAGCTGCTAACACTTAATTTGGTGAGTCCTCTCCTGTGATGGTAAATGAGCCGTGCAGCAAGGCTGGGTTAATGTATACGCGCTCATCTAAAAAACAACCCATTCACTTGAGCATTACCTACAGGTTCTTACCGAAAGCAGTTTTATCAGTTTACGATTATCCCCATTAGCGCTCGTAACGGACACAATATCTTGAGGTTTGTCCCATATGACCATGCTCCAGTTTTTGTACCAAACGACGACTGTGAACGCAGACCATGGCCCTCACAAGTTCAGCATCGGCGCGTTCTACCTGTCGCACTGTGGTCACTCTTCAAGTCACGCATTCTCCCTGTATTTTCTTATACTGTGTGATATAAACGTGATATTTCTACACGTAACAATCATGAAAACGTCTTTTGTGTCTTCATTTATCTTGTACGTACTTAGAGAGTGTGGGTGGCTAATTTGGGGCCTAAATTATAAGAAGTATCGGCGGGAGAGCCCGTGTATCACGGACTTTTGACATTCCTAGAGCGTGTTGAAACGTATTATCGGGGGAGAATGAGAAGCTGATGTACTTTAAATCAATTGTCTTTTAGTTCGCAAAAATTGCGAAATTTTTTGCGCTTCTGTCGGCCGTACATACATACCACAGTTGCTACACATCCGATTGCACAGATGCCATTTTGCCGGCAGCCCCATGATTAATGGTTACTTGAGGGTGGCTGAGAATGAGTAAAATAACCAGTGTTTGTGGCAAAAACCGAAAGCGCTGATTTATTGACCATATCTAACCAGAAGGCCTCTGAATTTAGCGGTGAGCTTCTAATCACGAGTGACGGAGTAGTCAATGAGCTCAAGATTTTGCCTGAGCGACAGCCTACTTGCAGATTTCGAAATTCATGCCCGAAAGTGCTTTGTGCCGTTTGGTGAACCTTGAAAACTATTTTACCAATTTCATATTCAGTCTCGACTGCTCTAAAATACAGAATACAAACCGCAACTGTACAGCGACCACTACGGCTTACTGATAAACCATTTCAAAACATTCCTCGAAAAGTAAATGATCGTTCCTAATGATGGCTGTTTTGACGTTTTTTTGGCAGAGGTGCAAATCGGAAGACTTACAACGTTCGCACAAAGAGATGATGTAAATAAAGTGTCTTTTCTCTACGAATTTATTCGATCCGTTCGATAAAGCGAACATTTTATGCAACAAGACTCTATCCACGCCCACCCCAAATAAAAAAGAATAACTTTAGTAAAACACAAATCCGCTCTTTGCTAAAGCTTCACAAAATATGATCTGGGTATCAGATATAACAGAGTTCAACACAGCGTACATGCTTGCGTACACACAAAGGCGCGTGTACGCAAAGTGCGGCTGAAAATTAAATTTTTTCGAGCGGCTTGCTGTTTTTAAAATGAACAGTTCTGATACGCAAACAGTGGCATTTGTTCGTCCCTGGAATCAGGTTGGTCCTTTGACGCATTTCACAGGACATTAGTTTGCCTTTCAAACTACATTCAGTTGTTGGCATTCTCGGGAATGTTTTCCATAGGCCTTGCAAATCCGACGCAGTGACTGTATAAAACCTATCGCAATGTGAGACTCACTGCGTCCCAATGATGAAATTGGTGCTACATCAAAAATCTGATACAGTGACGATATGCCATGTGGACATGTGGAAACGAATCGCAGACGGTATCGCGTGCAGACACGTTCAACCAGTGCAACGTTCTTCTCTAATCTGGGTATTTTCAACCATGCACTCAATTGCATCCCTGTGCCCACATTGCTTACTAACGGACTGAGGTAGCCCCACTTAGGGCTTTTGCTGAAATTTAGCCGTCGATCTAGCCATGAGATTAGCCGGGTAGCACGACTGTATGCAAGATACGGGTGCTTCCCTGACCAGTCCACACAGATTACACGTAAATGGTCCTCGTGGTTAATTTGAACGACAAGATCACAGGCCGGGTGTTTGGATGGAGCAATGTATACACTCCTACCTCGTGGCCAGAAGCGGTAGTTCCCACAAGCTTTCCGTATAGCAGTCTGATTTGGCATCAGAAGATGCCTTCTTTGAAGATGATGGTATAGCTTTGGATCTTGGTCCTCAATATCTTGTAATCTATACCAATTTCCGGAACCCTCCTCTTTCCATGCAAGTAGAGCTTCCTTGCACATCCGTTCTACTGTCTCATATTCGTTCACGGTCATGATAGGTGAAAAAGGGAAGCCAGCGATATTGCGCACAAACCGCACACGGTATCTTAGTATGTTAGGAATGTTTACCTTTGTATTCCCTTCCTTGGGTAACTGATAACACGAATCAGGTTGATAGGTGGCATTCAGTACGGATGCAAAGTGCGATAATATTGGATCAAACAGTGTGCGGAATACTTCATATGCATCAGGGTCAGGTGCTCTCGGATGTATTTCAGCTGGACAGTAGGCGTTTCCACGAATACAATGACCCAAAGTTCCGTGATAAGCTGTGGACACGCTTTGCAACTCTTTGTGCAACTCCAAATTTTGCCAAAAGCTTCGAGTTCCTATAAGCAGCTTAGAACCACTCTCATGCAGTTTGCGATGCAAATAGTTCACCGACTCAACTGGCATAACTTGTCGTCGCAGTTTTGTAGCTGACTGGGCCAAATCCAGGCTTACTGCACGCAACCGTTGAATTCCTATAGTCAACAGTTTGGTCAATCCGTGGTCCAGAACACCGCTAGCGCTCTTTGTGTAAACTACAATAGTGTCCCATTTGGATGTATGTGTTACCAAAGACTCTTTTCGTATGGCCGAAACTCCCAGACCAAGATCTTCCAATCCAATCGCCAGAGCCAGGTCCATCCCATTTGATGCGAGTAGACGCGCTAGAAGAGGTGACTTGATGAACATCCGGAGGGAATCGCCAGAAGCAGACACTCCCAAAGGATTGGATTCAACTGCCCTACGTTTTCGGTTAACTACATATCTTGTTCCTTTTCCAATGAGTTCCGTGACAAGAGCATCTGCATGACAACAGACAACACCCAAACGTCCATCATTTGAACTGACTAGAATTTGTAAATGGTGTCCGTAATTGATTAGACCACCAACGATTAAATCAAGGGAAGGGATTTTCCAGGCTCCCGCGCTTCGATGATCCGAAGGTTTTCCCACGCTCCTCACGTGATCCCACCACGGTTTCGGAAGCTTTGTATGTTGCAGACCTGAGGTAAACACGTATACACCACCAGAACCAGAATATTTGCGGCCCAACGTTGAAGTAGGGAGATATTTATACATTTTCCCAACACGTACCAGGAAACTTTTCAGTCCAGTAGTCCTCTCCCGAGCTGAAAAATGATTTGGCCAAATAGTGATTCCGGATTCTATAGGTTCCTTTCTAAACTCATTGTTTTCGCAACACTGAGAAGTAATTCCCGAACTCTCAGTACTGCCCCGATCACCCAACGCAGACATGCGAGGAGGCATTTCCGAGGATTCAGAGGCTATATTTTCAGAATCTGTTCTCTTGCTCATGCAATCAAGAATGTGTGTAGCAACGGCATTTTTGAGCTTACGGAGAAGCATCATGTGCACTGTTCGGGCTTCTGTCTGAGCTAAATAATCTGGATGGGCTACGCCTTCCAGATCACGACGCATCACTACCTCCACGTAGATGCAACGAAAAGTCCCCAAGTAATCTTCGTTGTTCTCCAGTTCAGCTGAAATATTTGGGTGGGTAGCAACTGCTTGAGTGCTGTTCAGGTCTACTTGGTAGAGCTCTTTTGGCTTTTTACCAGTCTTATCCACCCTCGAAAAACAAACGAGTGAATCGTCCTGACTTTTTCTCGTCGATTCAAATTTTATTAAAGATTTGGGGGGCATTCGTACGCCTGGAGAAACCGGAACATTTTCCCCACTTGGTTGTACCCCTAGATTTGATTGATAGGGCTCATCCCTTTTAACCGGGAGTTTCACTGGTGCCTTTTTCAAGATATCACTGTGGGAATGTTCGGGTGACAAGCGCGCTATGACTGCTGGTGGGTAGCTGCCAATCGGGGGCACTAGGGCAATGGAGTTCAAAATTGGACCGAATACGCTGTCATTCCCATGAGGATCAAACTGATCTAAATGAGATTGTTTTAGACCATACTGTTCATGGTTCATTTTGGTTTGCGTGAACTTCCCCTTCGCTAACCTTTGCGTTGAAGACAGTGCATGACATTGGCTACAAAAGCGTTTGTTTGGATAGGCTTCATTCGGATCAGTGGTATAGGTACATGTGAACGGACATATCGATGTGTGTCTTGTAAAAGAATGTTGTACCAGCAAGCTGGTGTGACCTTCTTTATCGCACTCAGGAGTTGAAGTCGAAGAAAATGGGCTCGGAAGAGGGAGATAATGTGTAATCGGATCTGATGGGTTCATCAGCAAGGATAACTCATTCCAAGACGGGGTAACGTTTTGTCCTTCAATGGTCTGCACAGGAAGTGAGTGATCATAAAGCACCGAACCACTATCTGGATCAGACTCTCCCTTCACTTTATTTGCATTGGTGGGCAACGTATGCTCACCCTGTCCGCGACTTGTGATAGTGGGACAAAGTTGCTCGGTATTGGCTGGTGGGGTTGTCCTTGGTATAGAAGATTCGCCAGATTTCCTTTCAAGTAACCCAGTCTTTATGGGCATGGGTAATAGAGACCCGACATTTTTATCACTAGCCATAGTTTCCTGTTCGAACTGAGTCCATCGAATTTCATGAGTTGTAGAGGTATAGGCAGGATTCGCGTCGACCAGCAAAGAGCCGGATGGGTCGACAAGGTTGCTGGCTGAAGAGCCAATTTGTCTTGAGAAATTCACTGGAGCGTTTGGTCTCATAATAGCACTGGTGCCTTGTCCAGTTCCACGCAGTAGATGGGCAAAGCTTTCTCGGTGCATGTCACGGTCACCGGATGTGGAGTGGAGAGTATCACGGACCGTTTGATCCTGAGGTCTACAGAACAAATAAGTTGAAGTCACATCGGGTATGGTGGAACGATTCTCTACGGCTTTTCCGGAATCTGTTACACGTGGGACACTCAAGTCCCGAGGGCCCGAAATAGAAATATTCCGGCAACCTCCAACTTGATGCAAACTTGCAATCATATGACTCGGATCATCAAGGAATGACAATAAGTGACCCCGGTCCACAAACATGCCCGTCTGTGTTGACCCGGCAGAATCGAAGCCCTTGTCTGTAGGGTCACCCGTTTCCGTTACCTCTTTTGCCCGACAGGGACTTGTCTGCGTCATACCAGAATCCCCACACCGAACAAAATGTAGTGATTCCTCTTCGGTTGGACAAAACATCACAATAGTACTCAAGTGTAGATCCTTCGTCCTTTCCGAACCTAAATACGGTGATGAGACTTTTCGAGTTGGTTGATCAGGTAAACACGAGTCACTTTCATCGAGGATGGTTCGAAATGACTCAGTTGGGGAGCCAGAGGAAAATATATGGGATGTGCACAGGACCGACCCTGGTTCCACAACAGAAATACTATTTGGAGCAGAGCACATTCCGCAACCGAAAACCTTAGACAAATAAGTGTGAGGCATCGATCAAAACGCCACTTGATATGTCAAGTAGACATTCCTCAGAAAAGATAGTGGCCTTGTAACACCATAGAGAAATAGCGTCAGCGGATTAACTGACATTTTAGGAAGCCGAAAAGAGATCACTCATTTGCTTTTCAGCAGCTGATGTGGCTATCGATCGAAAATTTGAAGGTCGACCTTCAAGCTAAACCGGTCGACTAAGCATACGCTGAATGAACATAGCTACCTCGTATAGAGGGCTTATGATTGACAAGTGCTTCATTTAGAACAAAGGGAACTAACAATTGTTTAGTTCGAAGGAACCCATCTCTTCAATTTTGAATTTGGACGGGAGTCAGACGGAGTTCTGGCCGCACAACAAAGCATGCACTGTTTTGTAGCAGGTATGTTTCGTCGAAATTCTAGAACTAGTCGATTCTTTGGGACGAAGGTAAAATAAAACACATTATTTGGTTAGTAACATAAAACGAAAGTGAACCCGTGGTGATACATTCATGACCAGAAAGAGCTTCTGAAAGAACTAGGTGATAGCAACAGCAATTTCCAATGAGCTCTCAAAGGTTCACGTTGGAATCAGGAAAATGAGCCAGTCGCGGCTCGGCATCTATTGGAATTCGAGTCTCGTTGAAATCGTTGTAACCTTAATCCGCAGGTGCATGGTATCCACCGGCATCATGCTCCTAGTACTAACCAAAAAGAAGTCTTCAAAAACAATCAGATCTAAGTTGTTCTCAGACGATAATTTAACAGATGACCAGGTAATTTTATCATCGGCGCTGGGTACTGTCGATTGATCCCGCTATCAAAGATGGGGTCCACGTGAACTCTGTATCGATTGGCTTGTGGCAACAAGATGGTAATAGGGTTTCCACTCCCAGTACCGACCATAATTGTTTACCCTCACACTGTGCTTTTTCGGGCTAACACCAGATAATTTTCCGATTGCATTTTTTCTTGAACTAAGCAATTTCGTGCTGTCCGAAAGCTAGTGTCCAGATCGGTGTTGCTGTTTATGGTATAGCTTGTCTCTAGATAACAAACCCATGGAAGCAAATAAACTGCGACGAGGAGGATGTTTTTTACCAAATGTGATTAGATCTTATCCAATAAATTTCAGCCATATGAACGCCCTCTTCAAATCTAAGCCTATGACATGGTAATTACTAGGCGTCATACGAGGATCAATGACTACGCAGACAGAAGAAATTCTAAATAGCTACCGGTAGTCAGGGGAATAAGTCGGGAGCCGGTTAAAACCAAAACGTTCCACACCTAACCAAAGTTCACCAGCTGCTGAGAACGCAAGGTCCGGAGTGCAAGAGCCGAAAACGCTCGTGTGGAGTAGTGACTATCTTCAAGAGAGAAGTCCCACAGAAGGAACGGCATCCTTTGGTCAGAACAAGGTTTTCTTTTTGAGTCGACAAGAACATGACATCAACTCAATCTGGTACTGTTATCCCACACACGCGAACAGTCGAAAGAACACATTTGCTAAAACGCCACTCTGGTAACCATCCATCTAGTCTTTTCCATAAGTGTAATTAAAGGCACCTACCTTGTATCGAGACAGCCGTTTTGAAGGAGTATAGTGTTCGAATATAGGACGTTCTCGTAGGTGTTCGTGGCCAATCCGTTTTTTTCTTAAAATGCATTCTACAAAGCCCGACTAACTTATTCAGTAACACCATCCAAACAAAGAAATGCACAGCTAATTCGTGAAGACCAAGCTTATAATCCATTGGACATAATTTGACGAGGCCATACAAACAGATAGTAGTCATCTATTGTCTTATTTCCCATAGTGCTTTGTCCGACTAAATGAGCGAGTCAACTCACTTTTCTAAGCATTCAGTGAGATACATTCCTTGTGGAAATACCTAAAATTGGCTTGTTTCATAGATGAAGATTATCTCCTCTAATCAACTGGCTTTATCAAATAGATACTAGCTAGTCTTTCCCGCAAATGAATCGAATTCATTAGCCATTTGGTCCCTAAAGTGAACTGTGCTGCTCATGTTACTTTCAACCTTTCATCGGCATTGGTCGGAAGTAGTTATGTTGGCTCAGTGGTTAGAGTGCGAATTTACTGACCGGAAGGTCCGCGGTTCGAACCCGACCTCTGCCTCTCGACTTCCCTTGCCTAGGCTTGGGCAACCTGGCCGTATCCAAGCCCTCGTGCATCCTTCTGGTGGCATGGCAGTTAGGCACCGAAACGGTGCTACAGCTGAACGATTTTTTTATGTTGCTGTAACATATTGAACATGGTAACAATTTGGCTGTTGGTGCTTGCTACGTTATACTCCGATGAACTTGAACTGATTCACTTCAGTAATGTGCTGGGATTCGAGAAGCTAAGTCTGCATGAGGCTTTCGAAACCCAGAAAGTAGATATGGTACTAGAAAGCTAGTGAATCCGGAGGATGAAGACGACGATAAAGCGCTCGTTGGAGGAGTAATATAGGAGGCTTTGAACTAGATGGTGAACTCATTCGCTGTCCGATCTAGGCGTACTTCCACCCATTGTAGCCTTAATAGAACGGTCTACACTCTGTCTCCTCTTATTTCAACCACCCTCCCTATATCCCTCAATCTAACTTTTTTTGGTGTCCCTTTCACTTTCTGGGGCTTCGGCACTTTGAGGTGCGGGAAGTTGCGAATTATAGAACCGACAAGTTCAGACGAAGATTGGGTATGACGCAGTGGGAAACAGTAGCGAGTTCCATCAAGGGTTTATTAAATGACTGCGACTTCATTGTCGTCTGGTCTAGTCGAATAAGCAGACAACAATCTTCATCAAGTGCATCATAGCCTGAAACGAGGGTAGAGCGAAGGTTGCTGACTGTTCTTTGAGGGCATGACATGGTAAACCGACCGTCATTATGGACTATGAAGTTCAGAACTTTGCCTGAGTGATGTATTCACACTCGTATGATTGGCTTGTGTTCCGACCGATTCAGTCGGATGGGAGTCAGTCGTCCGAGGTCAACAGGATGCACCACAGTTAAACCAGTTATGAGGTTGCACTCTGGTTCTAGGTACTTTAACAATCAGTGAAGCAGGCACCCATTGTGTTTGTGTGGGTACAAATGGTGACTGCATTCAATACAATCACGTCTGACACGTCAACTTCGGGTTCTTAAATCCCTATCTAACTGACCTCATGGTGGATTGATGGATGAAAAAGTCACCTGTTCGAAAGAGGTTGAAGAAATGGAGATGCTGGATAAATTATGACTCAATGGATCGCATAGAGTAGAGAAAAGCTCATGCGTGGCGGATACAGGTTATTTGGGCTTGTGCACGACATCCATTAGCGAAGACCTGCGCTGAATGCCCGCTCATTTCTATCGTAATCACCGCTCTAAATAGAACCTACATTGTTTTTTTGTCAAAGTGCCTTGGTGAAAACACTCTGGTTGTTCACTATCTACAGGGAGAGGCTTGAGAGGTTAAAGCCAGCAATATGTCCAGATTTCGACAGGGCAATTTTGATTCCTCAAATCTGCGTAATCCTGAAGACACAAGTGACCATGTAGATGTCCTGAATGACACTTGTTAGGGTGGTGTATTAAACTCTGATCAATGTCACTTGTCGAATTTTTCTTTGGTACGACAGAAATCCGGGGACCGTGATTGCGCAATTCAGCGATATATCGGTTATTCATAATAACAGTGTAAGAAATTCAAGTATGACAAAATATTTACACGAACGTGTGTTTCGAGGGAAATTTACGTCGAATAGGTCTCAGCAAGTGAGAGTAGTCGTTTTAGCTCATCTTTTGCACGCCGATGAAGGCCCCGATGACTGGTACGCAAATGGTCCAAGTAGGTTAACATGCGTTTACACTCATGAATACAGAACAACAGTAGATCTTGATCCGAATCGCTCAAGTAGGCCGGAAGTGTCTGAGCGTTATTTTTGTCAGCTTCAACAAACCGAATGGACAATTTACAAACATCGCTTTGGCCACCCCAACCGGTTAAGTGAAGTGACGCGTGATTCACACAGAAGCGTGCAAACCCCAATAAACCAGAAGGATCTAGTGAATGGGAAGAGTCGGAATTATTTTGGCTTGGACCATCGTACAGGGCTGCGTGCCTTTTGCGTTTCGTGCCCGTAGGTATCACATGCGGTGAACCATCAGGCGTGGACGTCAGTCGATCGAAGTAAGCCCGACAAGAGTGACAGTATACTTGGACAATCTGATCAGGACGGGTGGCAGCATGATCCAAACTGATGAGGGAAAACGGAGAGGGGCATGTACTGCTACCGGTGGTCCAATGCTTTACAAAGGTATTAAGATCTGAAAACCTTTGTTTGCAGTTGGTACAGGTTGGAGGCAGGATCACATCGAAGTCGCAAAACTTGAGGACAGAACCGTAGGAGAATTTGGCATTGTGACCAGGGTGATGTGACTGATGGTGATAGGCGCACATTAGCTGAAACGGAACACAGGAAGACACAATGCCCAACACACACGATGAATTCTACACAAGGTTAGCGCTCTAGTTAGACACTATCCTATGACATATGGATCCCTGGAACTCGGCCGCTGAACACGTCATCTCAATGTACATCAAGACAAGTGGAAAACTATCAGATTACTGGTATCCTCGAATCAAAGGAAGTAGGACAAATGCGGACAACAGCTGTATTATTCTGCAGAGTAACTGATAATTTCTGACTCAAAAAGGAGCACTGTACAGTACATACACTGAGTGAGATGTCGACCTCAAGCTCAATCCATCACGTTTTTCTGGTGAATCCAGTTTGAGATACGATACAACAGTATGCGATGGCAAGCTTATGTCAATTTTAGGCGAGTTACCTCCCCCTCCCGATTAAACGTTTGAGTTCGTACTAAAACCTTAGGAGCCCATTAACAAAGCAGGAAACTGCATGCTATTGTAGCGAAATTAGCGCGGGTTAAAGCACTACTATGTTTTGCCATACTTGCCTCTCTCTGGAGGACCACATTAAAAAAACCTAAAAACAGATTCTTCTGAGTGGTGGTCTTTTCTTGGGGGGAAAGTACCAGTAAATGCACTTCAAGGGACGTGGAGGATGGTGCTTCCATAAAGGGGAAAGTATATTAACCTAGAGTCACATGATGGCACAAAATCTGCAGGTCAGAGTGGTTCAGTTCAATTCGTCAGGCGTGAAGGGTGTACCAACGACATGTTGGTTCCATCTACCACAGTTTTCACCCTATGGATACAAACAACGGCAAAGACAGCCACGTATTCATGACGACCACCTAACCGGCCCGGTGAACCACTGTTTTATCCACTGCTAACACATAGGTTGCTGAATGCCGATACCATAAGCATCCAAAATTGGCAAAATCCTATAATTCCATTGTAGCGTCTTACCTTGTCCGGAAAAATCGCCGAGCAAGACGGACACACGACAGCTGTGTGCTCAGAAAACCAAGCCAAACCCGGAACGGATGCATTATATATCACACGCGCCTGACACAGAACTATGGTTGATTGTTCATCTGACTCAGTCGAATCAGCGTGCTGATTGATTACAGAGGCATAGTGACTGCATGAAGAGTGAGCTGCCTCCTTTAGATGCTTCTCGGCGTCTGGCCGTTTCTCACTCTCGAAAGAACAGTTATCACATATATAGATGGGTGGTCCAACTGATGATTTCACAGAGACTGTCTGACGAACGGGATCAGACAAAACTGATTCTGTGAGGCTTTTACAATCCTGACTAAATCTGGCGTTTTGGTGGAGGATGGAGCGTGGTTTGGATGCGCTTGGATCGTTCGGTCCACATTTCGGAAGAGCTGGCATTCGATAAACATCATCCTCAGAGGCGAATGGATACTCAGCGCAATTCAACACTCGAATAGAGGGTGGAAATCGATAATGCCAGTCGTGGATGACTCGGACCCACGGGTCTCGATGGATCGCATTGTACCAGTGCATAACAAATGCGTTGCGCGCCTGATGCAACTCGGACAAAGGGTAGCATGGTAGATAAGACATGCAGCTAAAATCGATGAAACGAGAGAATCTGGAACACCATAACAGATAAAATTGTATGAAATGAGTCATGTTACGAAAGCTAGGTTCAACGGTTTCCATAACCATGTTTACCCAGCACACTGTAATGTGGTACGCCTGTGTCACTTAATTTTGTCTCCTAAGATGGGCAAGACACCAAAAAGGGCACTTACAAATTGAAATATGAACCTTAATTAACACCGAATAAGTGGTATTTTACCTTTAAAACTAATGGGACCGAAATAACATTTGGTTTGAAAGCATCCACCAAACTCGACAGATTACTTGGAACGTCCGACCGTGTCCTTCCGGGATACGGAGGAACCAAACCGTGAAAATGCAACGGCTACTGCTTCTAAGCCCAACCCTTAGGGAGTTGGAACACCTAAGCTAGTCAAAGATACCTATATTCACACTTACCCCTGAGGAGAATGGCGCGCCAAATCCATGTAATGGCGCCCGCTTTTCCAAAAATACGTTGGCTCTTTCTTGATGTTAGGAGAAAGGTAACTGAGCATTGAGGCTTGGTAAGAAAGTACTTATTAGTGACATGGGAAGCGAGCAACTCGAACTGTAATGCATAATACGCTTCGACCAGCAGAAAAAAGTCGTGAGAATCGCAAACATAACTTTTCGAGATATAGTCTGAATTTCGTCACTAGCACAGAAATAAAAAAAAGTTCTTGAATACGTTTGACCACACTTTCAATGGTACCAGCTTTGATTTACAGCAACTGATGCCGCGTGAGCATCGAGTGCTCCTCGAAAGTGCAGTCCATGCGGGTGGCAGTATACCCGTCTCACAATGCCCCAGTCGCGCCCTCAACGGCACTCGTTCACCCAAGCTGTTGTCTTCAGTGCATAACTCCCCTCCCAACCTCCCCAATGAAAAATCCACTGACAACCCTGTATTTACGCATCAACTATACCAGCTACCGCAACCAACGCGCAGTTATCTATCCCGCTTCCCCAAATCAGCGGTGAACGGAACCGTGGCAGCTAGAACCATTGTACGGCAAGTAGGCGGCTTTTATAGCTGATGATGATGCCCCACATGTTGTCAATGGGTCAGGAGCATGTTCGTGTGCTAGCTAATTCAAAATGGGAGTATGCCAAAACAGAATGTCGTCAGATGAACCGGGCGGGTAAACACGTTGGGATAAGTTATTTCTAACTCGGCTTTCAGGTATGAACGGCAGTGTTCGAGGGCTAACAGGTCCCGGTGTTTTATTTTCCATCTAAATGATTTCACGTCAGTAAAGGTTGCAGCCCAATCCACAAAGTAGCCAACGTGATTCCGTTTTTCAAGGGCTGTGTCCTTCGAGGAGGTCGTGTCAACAGTGTTTTAATTCATGTAAAATGTCCACATTGAACATTTTCTCCTCACTGGAAAGTACATCCACCCACTTACTAGTCGAGATATGTTATTTTGACCATTCTTGGGTATGTCTCGGTGATTTTTTCTTGTTAAATCCCAGGTTTGAGAAGGGCTATGCTATCCAGATGGGGATGTGTTCAGTAAACTTACTGTAAGCAACGATCATCTGATTCGATGCTGAACGTAGCATTCTTCTTTTCCTTTTCTATGATCTAAATCATCATACATCCCCTATATGACGATCATTCCGAGAAGTTCGTCAGCAGTTTTCGGTAGGTTCAGATTTTTACCTCACCCTATTCACTCGATCGCATATCTCGTTAGACCAAACTTGTCCTCGTTCGGACGCTGATAGCGACACCCCATATTGCAGTATTCAGCGGAATCAGCTTACTAAACTGGATAATGTATCAAGCCATGACTGTGACACGCTATTTCTATGCATCAGGTGAGAATCAAGCACGGTGTGGAGTACACATGCTGGACTGCGAAAACATCAAAATGGGTTCGAGTTTCTGTTCTGTACAATCGGGTGGCTCAGTTGGCAGTTCGCGCCTCCCAGCCATGTTTGAAAAGGAATCGCAGCCAAACAGTTCACAATCTGGCAATGGATACGTCACCAGTTATCACAACCACTGCAAATTCCAAGTGTTTGCGCTGGCAGCCAAAATACGCAAGAGTAGCCGGGTGATGAGATAAGTGTTTGACGCATTCCTTCGACGTAAAAGCCACCATATTTCATATGTATGCAACAGATAACTCGTAAAATGCAAGACCGAAGTTATCAACTAGAAGTACGCATATCAGCTTATCCGTCAAAGGTCGAGTTTACAATGCTGCGGTGCGATCCATATTGCTATACGGGCCAGAAACGTGGCCGCTGCTGGCCGAGGACGTCGAGAGACTTTCAGTGTTTAACCATCGATGTCTTCGGAGCACTGCCGAGTTTGGTGGGAAAGTCGGATCAGCAATGCTGAAATACGTCGAATGGTATTCGGAAGAAATAACTCGCCCACGATAGATGAACTGGTCATACTGCATAGGTTGCACTGGATTGGCCACGTGCTCCATATGCCAGTAGACCGGCTTCCTCGAAGGGGGAGGTCAAACAATGACTTGTCAGCGAAGTATGAAAGCCATTACCAGCAAACTCGGCTGTGCTTGTCATTGCCGTCTCCCTAGATGGGGACCCCGAGGCAGACCACGTAAATGGTTAGAGACATTGTCAGACATGGCCCAGTTGCGCCCTCAATGGCGCTCGTGCATCTAAGCTATTGCCTTCAATGCATAGATCCCTTCGCAATCCCCCACTTAAAAGTCCACTGACAGACCTGTATTTACGCCAATTTATCAGCTCCCGCCTCCAATGCGCAGCTACGTCCCCTACCTCCCCAAATAATCGATGGACGAAATTGTGACAGCTGCAACCACTGTACGACAAGCACGCGGTTCTTACAGCTGATAATGATGATGATGCGTATACCAGCAGCTTTTGGCAGACTGCGGAGTTCCATCGGCAGATAGAAACTCAAAGGAGACTAATGCAAACAGAATCCTCATTGAGTATTGACACTGTACGGTCGACTACTACGTCATTCATACGACGATCAGCAAAATGCAAGCAAGATGCGTGCGTAAAAACTTCGATACTGATGTGAAGAACATTTCAAACACACCTGGGTAGGTAACTTACATTTCCTTCAACGCTGGACCTATACAAAGCCTTTTGACATAAGATCATCGGCACAGTAACAACACTTTCCGGAAAATGTCTCACTTCACGAGTAGCTGCTACTCCCATTCCAAGTATATGAACGTTGGCCTCACGAAACGGAGACCCAGCTAGCTGATGACTTCCTCCAGCTGATTTCGACTATTTGGCTCATGTCTAAGACTGGATGGCCAGAACTTGGAGCGGCGAACCAGCTCGTCACAGAAAAAGCTCAAACTGTTGCTGTTCCTCCGAAACTGGTGTCCACTCATTAAACTTGTCGTCTGCTCTGGCAGCAGATAGTTATCATTTTTTGTGATCGCCTTTTTTGTTTATCATCGGTGAATGAAACTGTGACAGCTATAACCACACTACAGCAAGTACGCAGTTTTTACAGATGAAAGTGATGACAATGTTCACCCTGCTAAGAGAATTTGAATTCCGTGATCACAGTAAGATAGAAATAGTAGCATAACAGAGCCCAGATATTCCAATCTGCGTTACAAAAAGGAGAATCAAAGCTAAATCAATAAATTTTGGATTCTGAACGCAATACTCTGAAAATTGCCAATTAATTGGCTCGCCAGAAATGATGAACTGGGAGAACAAACAAAGCTAACCGCGATGACATCCGGATACAAGTAAAAAGGTGGAAAGCTGTTTGGTATGAATAAAGAATGCTAAAAGGCAACATGTCCCGGAGATTCACAGGAGGATTTGCTTGCTATTCATCCGGTATTTTGATGAACCGCGTTAATCCCAACTGAGTTTCCTAATGATTCGGTCATAACTGAAACCGAAAGCTAGCCTCTCGCTTACTATCAGATCAATCTGAACAAGATTCCTTCCAGAATGGATGTTGCTTCCAACCTTCGCAACAGAGTTGAGGAATATCAGCATATCTTTTACAACACCGAATTAGTTGGATAATTTCATTACGGCATCTGGTTTCGGAATAGTTATTATCTGTGTGAAGAATCATGAAATGAAACCCCAAGAACTCACTGACCAAACAGGATTGAATCGCACAGGCGAGAGGATGACATGGCTGAACTGATGGTCGAAGGAGTGAATCGTTTTCAACCATATTGGTCAGCCAAAATTTGGTGCGACTCGGCCTTTTATTGAAAGTGTGGTTCACAGCTCTAATGGAGGTTGCCTTGGATTTTATTGACAATGTTGATCTGTGAGCTTGAAAACAAAGGGGGCGAACAAATTGCTTCATGCAACATCAACAGAAGTAAGGACATCGACGAAAAAAGGCCAAACAAGTCACAAAGCCTAAGGCACTAGCTAAGAATGATCCTAACCACACATACCTATTTCGGCAGGGGATAAAAGCGCCCCTGAGTTAGATCAATGCAGATCACAGAACCATAGCTGTAGTTAACGAACGAGTTGGTCAGGAGACGGGTTTTGGTGAGGTAAACGGTACCTGACTCAAAGAATGCATCCATCATTGCGCGCTAAGTTGGTTTGGTCACATGTTACGCATGCCGAGATCAGAGCTGTTTTCCACGCCTGATTTGGAGTGGCGGAAACCTAGGGGTGGACAGAATTTGACGTGACAGAAAGGAATGAAAGATGTGACGAAAAGTTTGGGTGCCGTTGGTGCTGTTCACCTTCCAGCATGGGGTCCACGTGACCCCATGTTGTGAACGTTATGGCGGCTAACTGGTGTCAGTGGCGTTCATGCTGTCAGTTTTTACCCAGAATGTCTGACTGAGTGTTGGATATGCCGGCACCTCGGATGTTTCCGGTAGGCTAACTCTAGGTCAGCTCTCTCCCCCGTTTCTTCCAGTGATCTCATCTGGTATCGCTTTCATTGATGATGAAGAGGATGATGACGACGTCTCACACTGTCGCCCAGGGAAGTAAAATTACCCTATTCATAGCGACATTATGTGGTTCGTCACTCCTAGCCTTTGAGGTGGGATGTCGGCCTATCACTAAAAAAAATAGATATAAAAATTCCAGTGACTCGCTTCCTCGCCGCCCTGTGGTTTCTCAATCTCTCAATGCAATACTTCAGTTTTGAAGTGTAACGGTAACTTGGCTCAACAACTTTTGTCCTTTCATTCGTCTGCGCTGTTCCCCATTGAAACCGAAATCTTTTGATCAGATGACCTCATTCATCTCCAGTTTCTGAACTAGTTACTGTTTGTTGTTGTTTCTGGTTTGGATGCGCAGTTTGTCTCTACGCCCATTGTCCCTTATCTGTGTTACATTTCTTTTTCATCAGCGCAACCCTGTTGCTGGGTGGAATCAGTTGACCAAAGGCACCAAGTAGGTTCGGTATTCACAGAACTCGGTAAGGCGTTCGATAGAATGCGGTATAACACCCTTATTGCCCTACTCATCAGCAAGCACTAAAAGGGTGATGTAAACTTCATCTTGGAAGGCGAACAGCACCAACAGCACCCAAACTTTTCGTAGCATCATTCACTCCCTACTTTCATGTGAGATTCTGTCCACTTACGTTTTCGCCACTTCGAACCTGGCCCCGAAAACAACGATCTTCTCTGTATGTGCGGTACGTGCGGCAAGCGGCTAAGATATCTTAGCTTGCAGTATTGGATACAGTTATCAAGTGAAGTACCTGCTGGCTCACTAGGCATCCGTTTCCTGATTATTTCATTGCAAATTGGTTGGTTCCAGTTACGTTTATGAAAAATCGTTTATCGCATACCTGAAGATTCCCCAGACTCTCCATTCACAGCCATAAAAGAGTACGGCGCGTACAGACGTCCTCCATATACGCGTCCCTTTAGGCCCGGTGGTAGGCTTTTGAAGCTACAAGGGACGCAGATTGGCAAACCTTTGAGATTCATATCACACTGCCGTAAGAGCTGATGCAACTGCCTGGATGTCTACGACTCTCCACACACTCCAGTGTCCTAAAATTCTTGCAGACATGTTCGAAGACCCACGTCCTGCAGCACTTTGTGGGTGCCTAGCTGCCATGCCGCTCGAAGGAAGCACGAGGGCTGGGATACTACCAGGTTGCCCAAACCTAGACAGGGGAAGTCTAGATGCAGAGGTCGGGTTCCAATCACGGACCTTCCGGTCAGTAAATTCGCGCTCAGCATTAGGGCGTTTCCCCCAGGCGACCAGCATATCCATATTTATGGAAGCAGCGATTCTGACTCCCCCCGAGGAAGGACGGGTTAGAAAAGGTCTGCCCCAAAAACCGCACACACCGATCGCCCAACGGTTAACCGTGACCGCCGGCGCACTATTCGATACAGTCGAAATAATTTTAAAACCAAAGAGTCTGACGCTGTTCAAAAGGCACCTGCTGCGCGCAGCTGCATTAGAAATGAGACATTAATGCCTTACTCCCTGCGCCCTCGGGCCAGGCCGGCCCCTTACAGCCAAGTGGCTCAGATTATTGAGTCATTGGCTCCGGGAAGGGTCCCCCAGGAAAACCTTAACAACCGCTGCCTCGCTGATCAGACTTTTGAGTCACACGAACAAAACCCGACATCCTCCCACTGCCTTGTGGGTCAGACTTTTGAGTCAAAGGCTCAAGGCTCAACCAAACCCTCTTCTTCCGCTTGGGCGACCGGGAAGTATCATTCGCCCTTGCAGCTCTTCATTCACCGGTCTTCCCCTACACCCCTCCCCACCCGTCGAATGATACATGCCACCAACCCATCTGCCAACCCCCTAGCCACTGTTCCGTATCTAAACCACTGCACAGAAAAATAATACCAAAATAATCACCTGCTAACCTTAAAAGATCTGATCCACATTACAGCCTTTAATGTCCGTTCTCTATGTCAAATTGGACGACAGGCATCTCTTGCTTCCCCTCTCTGTCAATATATATGTGTCTCCGAAACACTCAAACAAGACCCCACTTCGGTCGTGCTCCTCAAGCCGCTTAGGACGAGCTCAGATGTTCCATATTTCGCTCTTCGGGTACTGGTGATCCTGACGCAATGGTTCGTGGTATCTACGGTGTAGGGGTTGCACTCAGCCCCAAGGCTAAAAGCTCCTTACTGGACTGGATTCCAGTAAACAGTCGTCTTTGCGCTGTGCGATTGTCTGGCTCAAGTAAGATCAATGCAGGTCGATGCGGTAAACGATGTTAATTTGTCGTACCGACATACACCCCTACAGACAGCAGTTCTGAGACTGAGAAGGACGGGTTTTATCAAGATCTGTCACGATTGATTCGGTCGGCAAGAAGGACGAATATTCTAATCCTAGCGGGTGATATGACTGCTCAAGTTGGACGAATAAGTCCGGAAGAAGCCAGTTGGGTGCTCAGCGTACGGATGATCGGGAGAGACTGCTTCAGTTGTGTGCAGATCATCGTCTGTTCCTGGTCAGTACAAACTTCCAGCACAAACGCTCACATCGAGTTACTTGGAGGCCCCCAACCGCAAGACAGTCGTGGACCCAATTAGACCACGTGGATATCAGTTACCGATGGAAAGCGTCAATTAGATTGTCGTTCCTTCTGGTGTACGCAGTATGACTCTGATCACGCCATTGTGCGGGCCCGGCTATCACTTCGCTTTCCATCAGCATTACACGTGCTAAAGCGGAGCAGTTCCATCAATCAACTTCAACTAGTTTCAGTAGCTGAAGAGATAGCTCAGTGGTTAGAGTGCGAATTTACTGACCGGAAGGTTCGTGTTTCGAACCCGACCTCTGCCTCTCAACTCCCCCTGTCTGGGCTTGGGCAACCTGGCAGTATCCCAGCCCTTGTGCTTCCTTCTGGTGGCGTGGCACTTAGGCACCGAAAGGGTCCTACAGCTGAAATATTTTTATTTTTTATAGGCTTAATGGAAGCGGGCTAGAGAAGCTTTGCTCTCAGTTTTCATAACTGTCTGTCCAAGCCATCTGACTCGACCAAATGAACGCTGGATATTGTCGGGATCAGCAGATCTTATTGCGGCCAGAAAGGCTATACCAGCAACTAGCGACTATGATGGCGCACGCAGATCCCTCAAACACCGGATAAAAGGGAGCTTGAAGAATGAGAATACGTGGGTGGTTTTCGAAAGCCCATGAGATGGAGAAGGCTTTCGCTGCAGGTAACAACTGCGCCCCCAGTTTCAACTGATTCGATCAACCGGTCAAAGACAGATGCCAGTGATACAATATCCGAAGAAGACGGAACAGGAATTCACTCCCTCAATCATCGTTTTGAGCGATGGGCTGAACACTTCAAAGAACAGTACACCTAGACTCCTTTAACATAACCGCTGGAAGAACCCGGCGGGAGGAACCACGGGAGTTGAAATGCTCCCGGGGCGTTCGGTCAGACATTGAGCATGCGGGTGACATTGCTCTCCTTGGTTAAGATCCTTCCCAAATGTAAAAGATGTTAAATAATCTAAATAACTCCGCCGCACGGTTCGGCATGCGCTTCACACCTGCAAAGTGATGGTGCAAGACTGGGTTGGATCAAACCCAAACGTCATCCTTGCAGACGAGCCAATCGATGTGGTAGGTAAGTCTGTTTACCTGGACAGCTGTATAAGTTCCAGTGAACTGGGTGGAGATGAGATTACTTCTCGAATCGGGAAAGCCAGGGCAGCTTTCGCCAACCTCCGACACCTATGGCGCCGACGTGACGTCAGCTTGTCTGTCAAGGGCAGAGTTTTCACTGCGGCGTTGCGATCCATACTGTTTTATAGATCAGAGACGTGGCCTCTACACACCGAGAACATGCAAAAATGTCAGTGTTTGACCATCGGTGTCTCCGAAGCATTGGTCGGGTCTGGTGGGAACTTCGGATTAGTAATGCTAAGGTACGCCAGATGGTCTTAGAAAGAAGGAACTCTTCCGCGATAGATGAATTACTCACGCTCCATAGGTTACGCTGGTTAGGACATGTACTCCGCATGCCAGAAGACCATCTGCCTCGCTGAGCACTTTTTGCCCAGCCCTGTTCTGAGTGGAAGCCACCGAGAGATGGACAGTGTATGACCTGGCAACGAAGTGTGAAAACACTAACTAGTAAACTTAGTCGGGTTGACAAATGCCGCCTCCCTGGATGGGGACTCTGGGACTCAATTCACCAATGGTTAATAACACTGGCAGAAATGGCCGACTCGTGAAGCCAATGGCGCTCATGCGTCAGAGCTATCGTCTTCAATGCGTAGTTACGCAGTTCCCGATCTAACTGAAAATGCCTCCAAGGCTTTGCTGTATGTCCCACACTCTCCCACTCTCCGGTGATCGAAACTGTAGCAGCTGGAACCATTGTGCCTACGGTACACGGTTTATAGCTGATAGATTGATTGATTTGCTATCCCTCAGGCACTTTATGCGACTTCCAAGTGCTCTACATGAGTTTCGACAGACTGTGGACGAGTCCTTCTCCGCCATCCTCAAACACGGCAAGGGAGACAGTAAGCACTGTGTGCTTTGTGTCGCTTCAAAGATTCGATCTCGTCTTTTATCTCACCTTCTGTTGGTGACGAGGAGTTCGCGTCCCATTGTGAAACTGTGGGACGATGAATGTTATGCTGGGCACTTCAAGTCAGCTGAATTGTCCTTCGAAGTGATACGCCCACCTAGGCATGCGACTGGAATTGGAACAAAGTTTTGAGCCGTCTTTCTGTGCAACGACTTCACTGACCGGTGGCTATCTGGGCCCGGTGTTACAAACAAGTTGGAAGAGTTCAACCATTTTCAATCGCCGCCGCCTTGTCCATTTCTTACGCTTTCCTTAGCCACAACTTCTCCTGGTCAGCCTTGAAACTGCGGGTAAGGTGTCGTTTCACAGGTCTCACTGGATCGTATGATAATCCCGATAGAACCACCCTCCTCGCCTCGCTTAGGGGCACTGATGGTTACCGGGTCCAACCCAAATTGGGCAGCGGCCTCGTTTTCGACGCACACGGTCAAGCGCTGAAATAACAGCGCTCCGAATTTCTAAGTCTTCATTTGGTTAACTGGTTTATTTCCCGTTCGCAAGTTGCCTAGACAGCTGCTGGTGGTCATCATCGTCACCGACAGCATAAAATCAGTGTTCAATACTGACATTTCCATGCTTGTTTGATGACCGAATTTTGCAGGAAGTGAATATCACATCGATGAATGTATCTCTCAGCTGCTGGAAAGCAGGCTGTAACGCGGACACAAACTTGGACACGATCTGACTCCATACACGTTTTCCAAAAGGGTAAGCTGTCTTATACACAAGATCACCATTTATAGGTGATTGCTGTGGTCAATCCGAGTGCTTGATTGCTAACTGTTTGGAGGACGCCAAGAGACGTTCAAGTTTGTACTTGTGACAAACAGATGACCAGTTTATTGTTGTAGGAAGCGACATTTTTTGTCGGTTATGGAAGCATCTACGCCAGGTCTTTCGCCGAGACGGCTCTCACGTGTCGATTCTTCCCAGCTGGGCACGAAAATCGCCCGCCAGAATAGTGATATTCATGGAATTGGAGCCTCGAAAGTTCCACGTAAAAAGCGTCCTTGACAGTGTCACATTTGCAGTTTGTTGGGCGTATGCAGAAGTAACGAACAGAATTTGAAATCGGGTTTGTTGTTTGCGGATTTTGACGGACCCGGGCATTCTGACTGCACACCGTCGAATGTCCACAGAAATCCAGTCAGAATATCGTCAAATCTTGTACTCAACTTAAAATTCTCCCTAATAAAACCGCAGAGAGTAAACCGTGAATAAACCGAGCTGTTTTGGACCGCGTTTTGGTATATTAAGTGCGTTAAGTTCCAGTTGACCGTACCATAAAGTGGATTTGGTTGAGGTACCCCAATTCAGGTCTGTGGCTCGAAAGTCCGACTCACAAGGCAGTCGGTGAAGGTAGGGCTTTGTTCCGGAGTCCTGGCTCAACAGTCTGACCAAACTGCCTGTGGGAGGCTTGCCTAGATCGATGATGCAGGAAGCAACGCACAACTGTCTGACTAGGAATACGGCTGCCCACGTCAGGTACCATTTGAGCATCACCAAGCCCCTTGGCCTTAAAAGTACTCCGACTATGTCAAATAATGTACTGGCGATCGCGGTCGTCGTAGGGGTAATGGAGCGTGGGAGTTTTAGGGCCAAATTTTCTAGACCTGTCCTCCCTCGGGAGCATCATCGCTGCTTCCATAAATATGAGTACGCTGGTCATCAGGGATGAAGTACCTTACTGCCTTGATCTTGTTTCACATTAGGGTGAGGCCAGACAAGGTGTGCGCATCCTTTGTCTTCCCGAAAAGTGTAAAGAAAAGCAGCAAACGACCAGCGCGCGATCAGGATCCACAGAGGGGCTAGGAAAGGGTGGTAATTAGTATTAGATCCACCGATAGCTGGTGGCGCTGTGGTATACGTGCGCTCCAGGGTTGCTCACACGTGTAAAGTAATGTGCAGCTAAGTGGTTTCAGTCGTTTGGGGAGCTAGTGTTTCGCAGAAGCAGTTACCAGCATATAACTGCAGCATGTGCTCATCATTGTCAGCACAGTCCGATTTCCATCGATGATGATCAACCAATGAAGCCTCAGTCCACCTAGTCGCGCGTTCATTCACCCGACAAACATAACAATAGCTGGGCCTTTAGCCCGCCATAATAAAGCACCCAAGACGTCGTAAAAGCTATCTTTGAGAGCATCATACCTACGGTCGGTTGAGGCGTGGGCAGATACAACGAACAGGTAGTGACTGTCAACATGTTTATGGAATGCTGTCAAATGAACCGAACAAATGCGAATGTAAGCGAGCACGAAATCTGCAAGGCTCGGGTCGCGTTTTCTAGTTTGAGACACCTATGGCGACAAAGCAGTATATCCCTGAATCTCAAGGGACGTGTGCATCAGGCTATAGTGCGGGCTGTTTTATTGTATGGTTGTGAGAATTGGCCTGTTCGAGGGATGGAAATGAGACGTCTTCAGGTGTTCGACAATCCTAGTCTCAGGACCTTACCTCGCGTAGGTTGGTGTTGGAGAATCTTTAACGAGGCAATTATAAAGCGATCTTTGGGCAACGGAGACTTCCATTGAAGAATGTTTAGCACCAGAAACTGCGTTGGTTGGGCCATGTATTGTGCACGCCAAAGTAGCGTTAACCGAAGAGAGTGCTGTTTTCCGTGCCCGATGCGGTGGCGGAGGCACAGAAGTGGCCAACATTTGACCGATCAGAAGGTTAGGGAAGACATTACGAAGAGTTTGGGTATTGTCGGTGCTACCCGCCTTCCAGGATGGGGGCCGCATGATTTCACGGCGCCTGGTTGGATACGCTGCAAGTTATATCTGCTAATCAGTATCAGTGGCGTTCTTATCATTTTTTATTCAGATGGCCTGAGTGAGTTTCTGGATGTGTAGGCACTTCGAAATGATCGGATTAAGCTAGCAGTAAGTCCCTTCCATGTCCACATTTATTCTTTTCTTCACCATAAGGCTTTCAAATAAATCATGGTTGTATGGCAGCGAAGCATCAGTGTTGAACACTGATGCCATGCTGTCCATGATGATGATGGACATTTAGTCAATGCAAAAGTCCTTCCGTCCCATAGGTTAAAGTAAAACAACCTTATTAAAGCCAGCGGTGACGGCTTCTGGATCACTGGAGAGCGGATGGGCGACTTAGGTCTTTTTCAGAGATGACTATCATCCGGGACAGTTAATTTGGGGAATAATCTCTGGAAGTGTTGTAGTGGTATATTCAATCTGAGTTTTTAAACATCTGCCTAACCAGCATTCGTGAGATAAATCTCAGATCAGGAGAGTTGAGTCGAGTTTCGTGCGGTATTCTTTGAGCTTGAGCTTCCCTTGTCCCACATTGTAGTGGTTGGATGAGGTCGTTGGGTTGACTAGTAAATTAAGAAATGCACCGCCGGTGTTTGTGGAGATGCGTTTTGAAGAATACCAGGTAGGGGGCAGATGCGATATCTGAGGATGGAGGGTTCCAGAAGTGGTAAAAACGAATGGAGTAGAACCCAGTAAACACATGGCCACCGGTGGCTAAATTTTGAAACGTTATTACCACTGACTGCCGTCATGCATACAATCCTAACACAGTAATTTCTGCATAAATGCATTCTAAAATTCAGGAAATCAGAATGAATGGGATATTGGATCCCTATGTAAGTCATCTCTGAAACCGTTTTGTCTTAATGCACGGTCGATTAAACATGTCGTTTATTGCGCTAAGTCCGGCTCTCGCTAGCTGAGTCATTCTCCGCTCGCTCGTTGCTGTATTTCGTCGAATTTTTGGACCGTCGTCAATAAGTGTAACCGAAATGTACCGCAGTCAGGTAACGGTTCCTGATTACTTAAATTATGGACGCAGTGCAGCTGAGAGGCAAAGGCGCTATCGTTTCAGAAAGCGTGAACTTTCTTCTCGAGTCTGTTTACTGTGTGAACGCGGCCATATGTGGGAGCACCAAGACGGGTGTAATATTTCGGGAAATGCAGGAAGCATAAGCTCTCCTCCAACGCAGTATGGTAAATTAAAATTAATAATGGGTTGACAATATGCTCGCACTCTTGAAACATTTTAGATGTTACTGCACTTCCCACAGCAATGGAACCTACGCAGATCTGGCTTTAGAGAACCCCAACCCAACACCACGTAGGTAGTAATTTGGAGGGTATCTAGCTATATATCTCCCTTTAAGGCGCAGTAATTCCGTTCTGGGAGCAACATTACCAAACACCTCGTACACTTTCTATCGTGGAGGACATGCACTATGCCCTGGCGCATCTGCCGGTGTCCCTCAAGTACAAGCGTATGTTGCTGTTCGTTCTGCG
>SJOL01008331.1:585960-694897 GCA_004794785.1 Opisthorchis felineus | reverse complement strand
CTAAGGTAAAAGCAGCTGGCGCAGACAAACGGGTCAGGAGAGTTGGCCAGGTGGCTTACCTGGTCATCCTGCAAACCCGTGCATTTAAAGTGCAACCAAGCTTTGCAGGAGTGGCATTGCATACCACGTCTTACATTCGGCGGACACCCATTTCGTCCACATCTGTTGTGGTCCAACGATGGCTGTGGAGTGTAGCTTGTATTCATTTGCGTCATCATTGAGAATGGATGCAAAATAGGAACTGAGTGCGAACTAATGGAGGTTATCACGTAAACGTTATGTTAGAGTGAAAAAAATCGACAAATAATACTCGTGAACTCTGGAAATAGATTGAACAGTCAAAGAATTCTTTCATCATTCGTCGAGCAAATCAAGGGACCTTCCGGTTATTACAGACGCGACAGATGTGCTGTTTATGGAGTTGGGCTTGACAAAACAACCACCTTCCCACAACTAGATGTTCCTTGAAGGACGAACGCCAACCTCCGTTCAAAGAACAATGCTGGTATCTCAAAATTTGAGCGGCTACCAGTAGACATGATCAAGTCTTTCCGCTTGATTATATACACTAGGATTGCCCGCGTGTAATAAAGCAATTGCTGGAGTTTTGGGGTGATGGCGAAGTGCGTCATTCTTACAAATTGTCGCAAACAATAAGTGGGGAGAATAATCGGCCCATTTCAACTGTACACAGCCACACCCCCAGCGAGTTCCAACGTCGCTGCCATCTTCTCGGGGACAGTGGTCACCAGAACGTCACACAGTTTAGATGGTTCCTTTTCCCCCTGCAATTTTGATTGACACCGCTGTTTATAGACGTTTGTTTGATTTGTTTACTGCTGTGTGCGTGTTTCCCCACTTTATTTTTTACTTTGATTATGTTGACCTTGTGCAAAGCACACCACGCGTAGTTTCTGATATGTATGGAACACGGGCTGTCACTTACAGCGTATATAGCTCGTTGCATCTGGTGGATGATGTGAGGGTGCATGGAACTTTGGATCGGTTTGCCGCATTTCCTTCGGAGCTATTTTGGGTAAACCGAGGATGGATGCTTTCGGGCCACTTTGTCTCACCGTTCAAATACAAAGGCATGTTGCTGAACGGTCAGCATCAACTTTTGCTGACACACTAGACTGTCCGCCGGCAGGTGAATGTAGGGGATGTGCACTCGTTCCATCCGGTGGTTTACTATTCCGCTCGTGTTTCTCTCCTGCTGTACACCAGACAATGCAATTCTTGTTGGCAGTCATCCGTGAGTTATGGTTAAACTTACAGCCTTTCATTTCTATTTTACTGCGTCTGATCGTGTTTCTCCCTTTTTATATACCCCCTACATTTGAACGGTATTTTTATCTTCCGTGCCAGTCAACCGAATGATCGTGTGTTTCTTCAGCCTTCAAGCCGCATTACGTGCGAGCGTTTTGCGCTTACATCGAATGATGAGCTTATTTATGTCTCACTGTTGCATTCTTTTGCAAAATAAGACTTATCGTTGACCGTCTGCTCTCAACCTAACTTCCAAAAGTCTGCTGCTAGTATGAGCTTACTCATGTTACTGCCTTAGTTATGGATGTACGTAGTTTTCAAGTTCTTAGACAACGAACAATTTGCGATTGAATGCAAAGAGTGGTTTTGTGTCGAAAGAACCATCTCTTGGCGGACATTTGATGACTACGACGCCATGAAACCCACGCTAATAAGCAGAAACGGCATGCCGTTGAACAGCACAATACGCTGTGTAATGGTCATCAGTAAGTTTGTTATGCTTCATACAAAGATGTAATTGAGAGTTAACACCGATTAAGAGACTGACTCAGAAGCCACCCGGTTCCGTGCAGTGCTGAACCCCAGCGGCGACACATCGGATAGAGAGCCATAGACGTACTTTTCGCAGCACTACGGCATCCGCAATAGGTAATTTTTGTAATGACCGGTCCATTTTTCAGGGAACACAATCCCAGGTACCCAGTAACTAATGGTGGAGGTGAAAAACGGAGTGTCCAGAGCAGAAAAGTTTACTTACTTGACCCCTCGGCGGATTTTTTGCTTATCCCTTGTGTAGGTTGGTATCTATAAATTCATTTTATTACAAATTTTGTATGCAGTTCGAATTCTCGTCATCAGTCACCTGCCGCTAACTTACCCCGGTTGATCTCCGGTCAAGCCGCCTCCTCAACATCCTCAAAACCCTTCAAGAAGGTCCACACTTCCACGTCCTCAAGAGCCACGGGATCTTCATCCATATTCTGGCGACGGCACTAAATGAAAAGAAGAAAACCCTTTGCCGCGGAATCGTTTATTAGCAAACACCAACTAAGCAGTTGTAAGCTATTGGACAGGAAAGTAAACATCACCTATGCACTTAGTTTATAAAAACTGAACATTCTCACGCGTCTACTTGGACTTTCATGGATATTCGTTGACTATTACACAAGTATAACCGAGCACTGTAAAGCAGTTCCACGAGTTCTGTAATAAACTTTGCCTTTCGCTAGATGCGGGGCGGAGCTTTGACACGACCACGGACTACCCGCATGCCCTATCAGTAGTATACGCCGTTGTACTTGTAGATAAACCTGTGCCATGAAACGATGTAAGTGAATTTTTATTTGCGTGTTCCCACGCTCACTGTATCTTCAGTGTTTGTTCTTCCGAAAAGCCTGGCTCGCAAGAATAACACAGATAACCAAGCAAAAGTGTACTGTCGATGGCTGTCCGTCTACTGCGACCACTTTCTTACCGGGCCAAATTTTGTTTTGTTTATTTTCCCCATGAATCAGGAAAATATCTTAGTGCACAAACTGCTGCAATAATATGCATCTACCTTGCTTGCCTAGCCACAGCAATCAGCGAAGTCATGCAAAACTTCGATCAACAGTTTTGTGCCTGCGCATTTACATACACCAGTCGGTACTCAGTGAAATAGAATGTCTCAGAAACCGCTGGGTTTTCGAGTTGACGCATTGCTTGAATGTTCACGCTTATTGAGCTTTTCTGCAAATTCTTGGTGTAGGTAATTTGTTCAGGTGGAAGATTTTTCAAGTTAAACACCTCGTATTAGGAAACGGTGTAACAAAATATATCTTAACTTGCCGGAGGCGACTCATTTAAAAAGAAGCATGTTGTGCGCACTTTCATAGCTGGACTAACGTGTGAAGAATATTAAGGCCTGTAAAAAATTGTCGACGCAAGCTTTGCATAATAGTATTGTTTATTCCCAACTTGTGGGTGGCATGCCGTCAGGCATGATCATAAGGTTACATTCCAAATAAAAGCATGACTGGCGGGGATTGTAGATACTGGGGGTTTTGGGAAAAGGGGCAGCGTCATAGGCGGGGGGATTCTCCAATGTAGACGTGGTCATCACTAAACGGCACGGGCAGGGAGGCACAGTTACTATCCTTATTTATGGAGAGAACATCGAGCAAGGTCAGATCTTTAAGATTTGAATGTGGCAGGCAAAAGCAAAACAAGGGAGGGCAAAACAAGAGGCTCTATGTCTGACACATGACAAGAAAAGTGTAAACTGTGGAAAATGAAGAACCAGAACATCAGATCTGGTGAAGCAGCAGAGTTGGCGTCATCTAGCCAGTCAAACTGAATTAAACCTAAAGCCACCGCTGAAGCCTCGTGGCCTTGGACTGTTGGAGTCATGGCCAGCGTCACAAAAAGTGTAACTGGGGATGATGTAGTGGAGGGAGTAGCAAAGCGCATAAATGGTAACAGGAACCTAAGGATCATGGTGTACAGTGAAACTGTAGAGACTCACTGGTGTCGCTGTTGTGGAGTCGGGCATAATAGTTCCTTTGAAGTGTGTGATGGTGCCAACACACAAGCCAGAACGCGAATTGTATAGAAAATTATTGATTGTTGTTGGGATCACAGACTGAAAATCCACCGAAATGGTTAAATTCGAACGACAGGTTCAGCAGTTTGGAATGAACAGATCATGCAGGCAGCTGGGGCCGGGTGAGGAGCTTATTCGTANGGTGTCGGATGGCACCAACGGTTTCGTAACGAGGTCATTAGAAAACGGATATTTGGTTGCGCAGTGAGTATTTTAGTCGCGGAAAACATTCAGCACCATCAACTGCGGTGTCGACCGTGTGCTAAACATGCCCAAATATCGCCTGCCGAGGCGAGTTGTCCTCCGTGCTTCCTTGAGAATGGTGCAAACTGCGATGTGAACAGCATGACTTAGCAGAAGGGTATAAAGAAGAATACGAAGAGTGTAGGTGTTGTTAGTGCGGTCCGCCTTTCATGATGGAGCCCTCATGACCTTTCCCCTGCACTTGTCCTGAGAATGCATTAAATGACGGCTAATCGATATCATTGGTGTCCGTGGCGTCAGTTTCTCCTCGGATTGTCTGATGGAGCCTTCGGGATTTAGGTACTTCGGAATGCTTGTAGTAGGCTGGCATCACATCTCTTCCTAATCCACCTTTTCTCTTTTCGCTTTGGCTCCTTCAATACACTTAAATAAAATTTGTGGGTGTACGGCAGTGAAGCATCAATTTCAACACTAATATTGCTACCCATAATGATAATGACGATGGTGGCTCTCTTCATCTGGAGATATCTTGTCCTTTTTCTCGGCTAGAGACGTCGCAGCTGATGATGTACGGTATGACGGTTGTGTTGTCTTTGATGGGTAGTTCGTGGCCTGGTAAGCGATTGAGTAGTGTGCTGGTTTCGGTCCGTCAGTTCGGGCTTTTATTACAATTTTCCGGCATCTCGAAGATCAGCCGGGGATCAGCCGGAAAAGATGTGATTGATCATCAGCATTTGCAATTTTCTCCATGCCAGAAGTCATATCTGACCAGTAATCTATACGATCTTAACGACTTGAACAAGTAGCCTGGTGACTTAAGCTGCGGCCGTGCCCACCTGAGCAGCTGAGAGATGGCTCTTTCACATCCAGTCTTTTTTGTTTCAAGGTGTAAATACAAGATTCGGTTCCACGGCCTGTTGTATAAACGTCTTTAGATGAATCTAGGAGACTCGTTGACGAATTCGCCGCCGATCTTGAACAGAGCAGGTGGAAGATCGTCGGACCAATCTATCGACATTACCAGCATTTTTCTTTTCCACGTCTTCGGCCTTTCGGATCCATCAAACTTCCCGGCTTGCATAAACATTCAGTTCTACTCGAAGTCGGATGACACGTCGAGTTGAGTTGTGATTGTGACCAAGAGGGATCTGTCGCCGGGCCTTCAGTCACGGTTGACTGGGCTGTGCCGCAGGTGGAGTTTCCGGCGTTGAGTGAGGCTTTGGATATCTGTCTACAGTGATCGTTAGCAATAACGTCAGACTATCAAACAGGATCTGGAAGAGCCGCTTCAGATTGTTTTGTTTTGTTTATGGGTCCACGAACTTTTCAATGGCCAGGTAACGTTTGCGCATTTTGCTTGGACTTGACAAGCACAATGAAAACCAGCGGTAGGCAAATGCATCGTTAGTGTCTAAGTGGGTATTCCAGAAGAAGGTACAGGCAAATAGATCAGAGAAGCGCTACCTGAGGAATTTGTCCCCATCCTTGAACAGTGCGGACTGAAGGTCATCTGGACCAGGAGCTCAGCGGCGCTCGAGAGAATATATGAAGTCATAAACCTCCGGGGCCGTAGGAGGTTCCAGGTTCACTTTCGAGGGTTACACTGCAGTACCAGGATCCAAAATGAGTGGCATTAGGCGTTCTTCTTTATTGGGCATGGTCGCGCCACTTTGTTCCCTGATCGTTTCTCTCAGGCGACCAGCATGTCCATACTTAAGAAAACAGCGATAGTGCATTCTCCCGAGGAAGAACGGGTTAGAAAATGTCAGCTCTAAAAAGTCCGCACACTCCGATTGCCCTGCAGTTGACCATGACTGTCGGCCCATTATCCAGTACGGTTGGAATACTTTTAAAGCTAGTCTGGTGCTTCTCTAAAGGCACCTGCTGTGTGCCGCCACCTTAGAAGCCAGACCGTTATGTCTTCCTCCCTGCGACCTCAAGCAAGGCCAAACCCCTACAGCCAACAACCGCTCTCTTGTGATTCAGATTTTTTAATCAGAGGGTAGGGGAAGGGTCCCTGAGCAAAACCCTACATTCTTCCACTGCCCTGTGAGTCGGACTTTTGAGTCAAAGGCTCAAGATGGGGTAAGTCAAGCAAACCTTTTCGGCTTGGGCATCAGGGCTTTATTATTCGTCCTTACAGCTCCTCATTCACCGACTTTCTCCGTACACAACACACAAGTATTTCCAAATCATTCAGGTGTCAATCACCTAACCGTTGTTTCGTATGTAAGCTCCTGTCCAGTAGATTTAATAAGAATAAACCCTTATTAAATTCAAACGATCTGATCCACACTGCGGCTTTCAACGTCCGTAATCTCTTAAATTGGGTTGCAGGCAGCTCTCGCTCAGACTTTGTTCCTTCTTTCGATCAATGTATGTTGTGTCTCCGGAACGCACATATAGTACCCAGATTTTGTCATCCATTTCAAACCGCTCGGAACGAACCAAAATCTCCCGCGCTTTGTCTGACTAAGTCCTGAGTAAGCCCATCTTGGTGGCCGATTCAGTGTTGTCACTCACCTCACGCGTAATGGGAAGCGACTTCTTCGGTTGTCCCGAATATCGTTTGTTCCTAACCAGCACAAACTTTTAGCACATGCTCCACCACCGTGTGGCTTGGAGGCCACTAGCTACAAACCAGTCCTGGACTCTATTGGATAATGTGATGATGATGAATGTGGCAATCCGCTGTCGGTGGATAGCTTCATTTTGCAGTATACTACTTGACTCTGGCCACGGTATTTTGAGGGTACGCAAATCTATTCACTTCCCCTGGGGAATGCCGGTTGATGCAAAGCCATGTAGTTCACCACCTGCAAAGCTTCTCTGTGGCTCGACAATATCGAGTTGAGTTGGCTGAGGAGCCCCAAGAACTCGACGAGGTCAATGGTAATTTGGATAACGACTGGAAAAAGGTGAAAGAAGCCATGCCCTTATCTTTTGAAACCATCTACTCCAGGTCCCTCACACACCCGAATGAACGCTAGATCTCGTCACGATTAGGAGCTCCGATTAAAGCCAGTAAAACTACCATCAAAAAATATGATGGCGCGCGCAGATCCCTCGAATACCAAGGATTGACAGAGGACGATGATGGGCCGGAAAAGCTCGAGAAATGGAGAGAGCTTTTGTAACAGGCAACAGTTGAACTCTGTTCCAGCTAATCCGATCAACTGGTCCAAGGAAGGTGGATGTTAGTGAACTGATCTCCGGAAAAGATAGGGTCGCAATTCGTCCACGAAAACGTCGCCTTGAACGACGGTCTGAACACTTTGAAGAACAGTTCAGCTGGGCCCCATTAACTCACCCTCCGTAAGGACTGTAGGTACCCGAGTTGAACGTTCACACCATCAACAATAGAAGTCCAATGTACAATTTCATTACTTCGGCGCAACAAAACATTTGGTCCAGATGGTTTACACCCTGCACTCTCAAAAGGAGGTGGTGAGTCCATCTTGGCTAAGCTGACGAACTTACTGGAAATTATCGAGTGAGGAAAGAATACTGACAGAGTGAAGCACCTCTGGTTGATTCCTGTATTCAAAAAGGGTGCGAAAACATCGTGCGAGAGCCACAGCTCCCAAGGTGTTCTCTGGGATTATCCTACGCAAGTTGATCTATCACAGGGGGAATTACGTTCGCGATAATCAGGCTGGGTTTTACGGTGACCGGGGTTTCGTCGATCATATCTTTGCGACAAGTGTTGGAACTGTGTCACTCCTTCCGACCACCAACATTGATCGTCCTGCTCGATCTCAGATCATCAGAAATTGTGGCAGTGTCTGGCGACGAAGGGTGTCCCTCCGAAATCCGTCGTCTCTATAAAAGCTACAAATGCTGCCTACCGTATACACAGTTCTACGGCAAATTTCCTCCTGAGTTCACTACATTCAGTGATGTCAAGCAAAGTTGCCCCATCACCCTTCCTTTTCGACTTCGTAACCGATGTGCCGCTTGAGTCTTCTATCGTCGTTCAGCTGTAGCGTCCTTCCTCTGCCTAGCTGCCGGAAGCAAAAGTACTGAAATGCTCTCAGGGTGCCCAGGCCTAGATAGTAGCGGTCGAGTTTCTGAGGTTGAGTTCGAGTCACTTACCTTCCGGTCGGTCGGTTCGCACCTTAACCACTTAGCTGCCTCGAGCTCAGAGTCTTCTCTACTTCTCTACTACTCTACAGCTCGGAGATCGAAATAACCCTGCGGTGGTCGCTCAGAGACGTCTAGTATGCTGACGATATCGCTCTCTTGAGTCAGACCCTTCAGAAATGTAAACCATTTTAACTAACCTAAATAATTTCGCTGTACGGTTCGACATGCAATTTACACCTTAAAGGGGTAGTTTTACTGCAAGGCTTGAAGCAAACGCGAACTTCGCGCTTGCAAATGAATCAACTGACGTGGTAGATAGCCTTGTCTATCTGAACCGCCGCAAAAAACCCGGTGAACTGATGAAAGACGAAATCAATTCGCGGCTATGGAAGTGTTTGGTGACGTCCGACATCTGTGGCGCCGAAGTGACATCAGCTTGACTGCCAAGGTTAGAGTGTGCAATGCTGCGGTTCGATCTGTCCTATTCTGAGAATCAATGACGTGGCCGCTGCATGCAATTCTTCGGAGACTCTGTGTTTGACGATCGATGACTACAAATCACCGCACAGGTCTGGTCAGAAGATCAGATCAGTAATGCTGAGGTGGTTCTCAGGAGATTAACTCGCGCTCGATAAATCGGCTGGCCATAATCCACAGGTTGTGCTGGTTAGGTCCCTGAATTCACATGTCCTCTTCGCCTAGCCATGCCTCCGGTAGAGACAACCCAGAAACAGCGAAGCGTGAAAGCTCTTACCAGTCAACTGAGTTGCGTTGTTAACTGTCGTCCCTCCAAATGGGGCCAAGAGACGAGACAAAACAGTGGTTGGTGATCACGATAGATTCGGCTATATCACGCAGCTAATGGCGATCCTGCATCAAGACTATCGCCTCCACTGCGTAGGCCTCTCACTTTCTGCCATACCTCACAAACAGAACAATTTTACGTCAGTGAACTGGTCGAGCCATTGCTTCCAACGCGTGGATCTAATTATCCTGTTCTCCGTATTCTTAGTGAACAAACCTGTAGCAGCCAAAACTGCACTTGAGTGCATGGTTTGTAAGCTGAAAAACTGAACTGAAGTGAGCGGACAACAACACGGCGCCCGGTTAAGGTTAAACCAACCGGTTGTCACTGGCTTGCCATAGAATACGTTAACAAGAGTGTATTGAGCTCGAGATAGGTCAATGGTCAAGTTATCAGCCTACTGACTTGAAGCTCTGTTGTTCGAACCCCACCTCGGCATCTCGACTGCTCTTGTCTAGGCTTGGGCAACCTGGCAGTATCTCAGCCCTCGTGCTTCCTTCGGGTAGCATGGCAGCTATGCACCGAAAGGATACAAAGGCTGAACGGCTACATTTACGAACGAACGATTATCTTTTAGTCTAATGCGTTGTACAAAGAAAAGTTTTCAAGAACATCTCTATTGCGGGGAAGAATCAGCAAGTTCTGAGAGTCCTAACACAAGACTTATGCCTAGGCTTAGGTCTGGGATTGCTAACTAATAGTAGATTTTAAAGAACTTGGGTTTACGTCCAGTTACAAAATTTAGGCGGTTCATTTGCGCAATACATTCTTTTGATGACGTCACCCACGCTACCGGAATGGCGTTTTTAGGTTTGCCTTTCATCTCATATCTGGAAAAATACCGAGTCATTCTTAATAGGGTTGGTGAAGCTTTTTTATTGGGAATCTGAATCTTCCTTTCCTCATAGGTTTACTGTCTTTTTGCTTTATAGATGGTCACTGTTGATTCCAATCCTTTGTCGCTCCCAACTGCTTCCGTGCCGTTGATCGCGAAGGGTATCGCTGCATGTTGGCCATCATGCAAACTATGGACATTGAAATACTTGGATGAGATGTTAAATGGACCCCTGTTGTTTCGTTTAGCAAAGCGACATAGCGAAACTGTGCAGTGGGAACCTGACTGTCAGACGGTTTTCGCTTCTGTTGGTGAATTTCGTGATTGGCTATCCGGCACAAATGACTCATTTAATCCTTTTAATCCGTATCCTAAGGATTCTTGGTGGGCTTACGCTGATTATGTTTATATGAGTTCCACCGACGGATTTGACAAGCTGTTGGTAGATTTGCCATACGAGCAGACATTCCAGACTTCTAACGGGATTACAGCTCCGACGTTTTGGTTGGGGTCTTCAGGCTCCAATACACTTTGCCATTACGATACATACGGTGTGAACATAGTTGTACAGGTATTTGGAAAAAAACATTGGACCCTATTTCCCAACTCTGATACTCCTTATATGTACCAAACTAGGCTTCCATTAGAAGAATCTACCGTTTTCAGTGAGATTAATTTCCCGATTCCGGACTACCGCAAACATCCCTTGTTGGCTAAAACTTCTCCGCGCTCGGTGGTTCTGGAACCAGGCGACGCACTTTTCGTACCACGCGGTTGGTGGCATTTCGTCCAGTCCACCACAGATTGCCATGCAACTTGTGCTGTGAATTGGTGGATTGATCAACCGGAACTGGATGACCGTATTCGATTGCGCGAAGCGCTAACGCAGTTGGTGGGCTTTTCTCTCCTTTCCAACTGCCAAAATGTGGATGTAGAATCGAAGATACACTCTAGCGAGCGGGCGTTTTTCAATTCTGGCAACTGGTTTGCCGTCCTTTCGAAGCAAGTAGATTTACTTGCTTCTAAGGGGGTTACCTCTGTTCCGAGTCAAAGTTCATCGGAAAATATTGATACCGTTTGGAGTATTGCACAACCAAAATCCCCTCAAGAATTGTTCCCTCCTCAGTCTGAAGTCCCGAGTTCATCAAAACCAAAATCTTGTGCCGCTATCAGTGATCAAGACATAATTAAGGCTTTTTTGAAACCAGATGTGATTGACCTGATTGCACAACATCTTGAGAATCGTGAATGAAATAAAAGTTCAATAAAAAAGACTCTACACTCTTTTTTCTTATCATCTGTAGCTGTTACGTTTTTTGGCAACACTGCCCTATTTTCTCCACTTTTCATCTAAATTTCAGGATACCCATACACACAGTATCCTATGCAACCGTGAAAGAGAACCCGTAGGTTCTGGCGGCAAACCACTGCGGCTGAAATGCAAGTTTCGTTCGGGCCAATCCACCTTGTCCAACCTAACCAGCGAATCCACTGTACGTGATCTGTTGACCTCTGTTAGTATGGCCGTGGATGTGGATTCATCGGAACTGTGTTTGTTTGTCGGTTTTCCTCCGAAGCCACTGCCATGCTCGGGTGAATTTCTCGACCGACGACTTGATCAGGTATGTCACGTGTCTCTCTTGTATCAATCATTCGCGTTCCTCTATTAGCGGTTTTACAACCGAATCTGCTAAAATCGACTGTATTTAATCAATTCTCTCCAGTAAGCGTGATCATTTTAGGTTAATAGGTCACATTGTCACGGTATTAGAGAATATCAAGTTGTTGAGCCGATTTTTTAATTACTTTACTTTACGTCGTTGTCAAATCTGATTTACTTAGTATGTTGGATGTTTTCCCGATTTTCTATATTAAAACACCAACCATGGTGGTACACCTGCGAGGGCAAGATAGTCCGTAATCTCAGTTATCTGATATTTGGGTCGGATCTGGTCAGAACGTTCCGCACGAAAGAACGCTCTATCAGAAGTTTGCCGATAGGCAGGTGGAGCCTAAGTCCCACACACATGAACTATACCGTCGGACAGTGGAAACTTGATACAGAGTAGGAGTAGGTTGAGTAAACCCTTAAATGAAAAGCTCAAGTACATATTTCATGATTGAAAAGATATGTGAAGATAGACTGGAATCTTCGATATCGGAGTTGTCAGATGAATGCTGTACTGACTGAAGTACCAAGGTTTCTGTCTCCCCTCACACTTATTCGTTTGAACTTCACACGGGATCCTCATGCTTCTTTTTGATTGAGGTGAAACTTGAAGACTATCAATGCCATTCGTGAGTTCCTTGCTTGGCTTCGAAGGGGGCCAAACGTGTGGCGTCTCTCAGTTATTAGGGCATGCATCTTGCAAGCGTTCGCTGGCGTGAGTCCCGTTAGAGTAATGTCCTTTCTTTCATATTACGTGTGCATGTACTTTTTATTTCAAGATTATATAGGCATTAGTGACTGACTGTGTGGAAACTACTACAATTCAGAGACTTTTGGTGAGTTTCACTCTACAACAGCCACTACATTGAGGGACGAGACCTAAACTTTTTGAATGGCCCCAAACCTTGTCGTGGTAGACGGCAAGTTACTTGCAGAACTGAACGGTTCCACCAGGACTGGCTTAGTGAAATCGTGTGCAGCTAGGTTAAACGTTGGTTTTCATATCATTCAGGTGCTATCACGGAGTGAAGCCGTCGCAGCTTCGAAGTTTGTTCGTTTTTAATAAACGCTACTCTCGCGTGCTCTGAAACCAAATAAAAGTTTGTAGTAGGAGTTTCACCGATACTGGTCAGCAGTGCAGTAACTGATTGCAGTGTATCAAACAAGGTCTCAGCTGTGCGTAGTTCCATAACAACCTGCGCGCTTGTAATGGAACCATATGACGTATCCCAACGTAGGGGAGACCGTTCACTCAGTAGTAATCTGCTTGGACGGATTGGAACGAATATGGGGTATTGATGCTCAGTTCGTTTTAGCTCATCATGCCAGAGATGGGAGAAAATTCAGAAATCAAGATAGTTATGAAAGGACGGAAGTTATCAAGGCTGGAAAGAGCGTTTTAGACCAAGTCGTAGTGCAAAGAAGCGAAGCCCATTTCGACACTCCCGTGGGTGATCTGTCTAGACCAGTGATCCTCAATCTTTGCAGCTCTTCCCACCCTTTTGAACACAGCTCGGAGTCATCTCCTCCCTTCGACCTTATCCGATGCTCTTTTTGCGGTCAGTTTGCAATGAATTCCACCTGTTTCAAACACTGCGTGGAATTCGCTTACTCCATTGTAGCGGATGATGGAGTCTAACAAAGTGTAACCTTCTTGAATCCTCGAAATCACATCAGAGAGCATCCTGCAATTTAAAGGGGATTCAGTGTTTATCATTACTTTGTTGGTATACTATCCATATTTGTTAGCGAAATACACTCATTTGCATACCAATTTGGTTTGGACGGGAGACTGACCCGGAGCCCAGCTGAATCTCTCGTTTATGCTGTTTTTAAGTAGTGCATTACATCTATATTTGTTCTTTATCTCCGGCCCTATTCTGTTTGCGGTCCGCTCAGATTCCCCTTGTTTCTGGCGATACACTTACTGTGGATACTTTGCCGAAAGCCCAGATTGAAAGATCTGCTTCGATTCCAGTTTCGAAGGGTCCTCATCTAGTCAGATTGACGGCACCCTCAGATAATGCCTGTCTATTCACCAGTGTTCTATTTTGTGTGGACAATGCGGATGGACATCAACCGATGGATATTAAAGTGGTGACAAATGCCACCGCGGTTGCCCAGGTTCGTGAGCTGATTGCCAGCATCGTACTCAGCGATCCTGAACGATATTCCGAGGCCTTTCTTGGTATGCCAAATGAACGTTATTGTCAATGTATTCAAGAGGTAATCTTGTTAATCTCTTTATGGTATTTCCTCATTTTTACGACCATAGATATAGTTAGTGACTTTGAGGATTCAGATCGTAATACTACTTAACTCAGTTGAACAATATGTTAGCCCCTACCTGATGAGTCCCAAGAAGGTCGAAACCGGTCGTGAGTTGTCGAAGAGTTTTCAACAACCTTGTGAGTAGTTTCCTTTATGAAGGTATGTTAGCATCTTCGCTCTCTGGACTTAACGGAGATTGTACGACCTTTGCCTCGGTGGTACTTCGGACTCAAGGTTCTACAAACTCGACCGCTTTCCGACTTCACAGTCTCTGTCTTATAGCAAATCCGAAACAGACTGGGTTGTATGCCTCTGTCTCCATACAAGGGACTATATCGATCCCCCGAGCGACAACAATTATGGTCTAGAGGGACTACTCCCATGACAGACTATCGTCAGGGAGATCATTCCTTAGGTATCCATCATCCCTCCTGGCATCCCGGAGAGATCAACTCTCAGATCGTGGTCTGCTATTGGAGACATGTTTCAGTTCAATTCTCAGAAGAGACGAACGGTCCTGTGACCAGCTTTCCAGATGCCTCTGACTGTGTTTGACTTCTTGAATAGTGTCCGGAACCAATGCACTTCCGTGATTGAGTGTTGTTTTGTCCGTCTTCACCAAGTATGAGGTGTAGGATAAGTTTGTGAACTCCAGTCGCCTGTTTTATTCGATGTCTTATTGGTTCAGACCTCATCCGACCGGAATTGATATCTAGTATTCCTCGGCGTTGTTCACAATAAAACAAATGCACGTTTAAGCCTACGTCGCTCTAATAAATCGTGCGAAAATTGCTCACCTTAACCTGTACTTTCTTCAGGATCGGTTATCCTGGTGTACAGGTCGTAGATTTCGATCCAAAGACAAGGAAAGGCCCGACCGTTATTTTTTAGGGAAAGCCTGGGACTTGTGAACTCAAGCTCCTTGTGTTTAGTGTTTTGTTGGTCCACTTTCAAGAGAGGTCACATCTCAGAAGAGACCAGTTCTAGTCGGTCTCCAGATGGAAGCAACTGTTTTTCACGACGACACATGCCCCTCATGAAGTTGTGAAAACTTCTCGAAGAACATCATAAACGAGAGATCCCGACCTAAAGCTGCCACCTTGTCGTGGTGGCCCGGCCTCTGTGCTACAATGGTCTTGCGGGCTATACTGCCTGGAACTCAGTTTCTAAAGGTTTAATCATGCCAGGAAGGCCAACTGGGAGCAGCTCGACGAAGAACAACGGGTCCCCGTAATGCAAGTAATCGTATTAGGAGGCGGTCAGAAGATAAAGGCGTACTGTCCTCTGCGATAGGAGTGTGAAGGAAGTAAGGCGTTTCCCCAAAGTGACAAGCATGTCCATATTTATGGAAGGAGTGATGCTGCCTTCCCCCGAATAAGGATGGCTTAGAAAAGGTCGGCTCTAAAAACCGCACACTTTGCTTGCCAAACGATTGGCCGTGACCGCCGGAGCATTATTTAATACGGTCGAAATACTTATAAATCAAAAGAGTCCCGTGCTGCTCAAAAGGCACGTGCTATGCGCAGCCGCATTAGGTGTGAGACAATAAAACCTTATTCCTTGTGTCTTTTGGCACGGCCGGCTCTCTGCATCCAAGTGGGTCAGACTATTCAGTCACTGGCTCCGGGGAGTGTCACCAAAGAACCTCTAACAACCGCTCCCTCGAGGTTCAGACTTTTTAGTCAGAGGCTATGTGCACGGTCCCCGCATCTTCCCACTGCTTCGTGGGTCAGACTTTTACGTCAAAACTCAAACCCCTTTCTTCGGCTTTGGCAACCGGGAAGTATCATTTGCTCTCGCAGCTGTTCGCTCACCGGCCTTCCCCTACATTCCCTCCCCACCCGTCGAACGATACAGTGCCATCAACTCATTTGCCAACCCCCTAGCCACTGTACCGCATCTAAACTGCCGCCCAGAATAATCACATACTAACCTCAAAAGATCTGATCCACATTGCTGCCAGTATTGCTAATCCGATCTTCCAACCAGACCCGGCCAATGCTCAGGAGACACCGAAACTGATAGCTTTCGTGTGTCCCGTGTGTGTAGAGACCACGTCTCTGATCCGTTAAGCAGTATGGATCGCACCACCACAGTGTACACTGCCTTTGACAGACAAGCTGACGTCACGCCGGCACCATACGTGTTGGAGGTCTGGAAAAGCTATACGGGCCTACCCGATTTGACAAGTAGTCTCGCCTCCAGCCCGTCCGCCGGAATTTATGCACCTGCCCAGGTAAACAAATTTATCTACCATGTCGATTGGCTGGTCTGCAAGCACGTCCCACCTAGTCTTGAAACGGTACTTTACACTTTGCAGGTGTGAAGCGCATGCCGAACCGTGCGGCAGAGTTATTCAAGTTATTTAAAGGGGTTTGTACTCTTGAAGGACCTGAACCAAGGAGAACAATATCGTCCGCGTACTCAATATCTGTGAGGCAACGTCCGGGGAGCATTTCGACCCCTGAGGTTTCGGAGGCAGACAGAGAAAATTCAAGCAGCACATCAATAAAAAGTTGAACACGAACGGCGAGAGAGGGCAGTCTTGTCTTACACCACTGGACGTGATGAACTCAAGTGAAAGCATGCCGTATACTCGTACGCGTCCACAGGCGTTCGCATTCAGTGCCGTCATAAGAGACAAAAATGCGGAAGGAACGCTTTTGATCACCAAACATCACCAGACTTTGTGACGATCGACAGAGTCAAAAGTAGCTTTCATATTAAGATCGACCAACGTAGAACCTTCGAAAGAGCGGCGCTGTTCATGAACTTGTCTTATGCTCTAGACAAATACATTCATTTTGATATCAATTTGGTTTTCACGGGAGACTCAGCTGAACTTATTGTTTATGATATTCTTCAACTAACTGTGCAGCGCAAAGGCCGCCTCATGTTTCAGTTGGTGCGATATGCGAGATATCGCAATATACTTTCATGAAAGAAACTGCTCACAAGGTTGCTCGAGACATCCCCGGCCATGGCGAAACTCAGGTTGATTCTCGCGGAAACCTCAACCGATAATTGACCAGCCTGCCTAAAATAGTGCAAGAGAGCACTTTGGATGCCAGGGCTACCAGGCTGGTGCCGCGATGGTTTTCATATCACGTTCTGGCGCCCTTTTTGAAGTCTAGGATCAGGGTTGAAGCACTCCATTCCACTGATATTCTGTTTCCATCCCAAATCCTCCGTAGTAGTTTCGTAAGACTGCTCACCTGGGCTTCATCACCTTTGAATATTGCGGGTTACAGACCACCCGGACCGGGTGCCTTGTCGCGTGGGGTGAATGGTATTTTAATTTGGATTTCTTTTGTTGAGGGCGGGCTGGTACTGATATTCCTCTCAGTCCCGTTAGGTTCTTCCAATGGTCATGTTGGAGCAGGCCAAATGAACTACCATTTAAAGTACTCAACCATCAATGAAGAGGAAGATCTTGCGAGTGGATTGCCGTTCTGTCTTTTTCGCGTATTGTTTTGCCGACACCTGTCTTATTTTTGACCGATTAACTGTATCAGCTGAAACGGGGTGCGGCTTTTGTTTGCAGCGGAAGCCTTCTCCATATGGGCCTTCGCAGCCCACCAATGTTCTCCGTCGTTCTTAAAGCTCTTGATTATCCGGCGTTCGGGGGATCTGCGTGCTCCATCATAGTCGCTAGTTGCTGGTATGTCCTTTCTGGCCTCAGTAAGATCTGCTGATCTCGACGATATTCACTATTTAGTCGAGTTGCATGGCTTGGACAGACAGTTCTGAAAGCTGAGATCACAGCTTCTTTAACTGGCTTTCATCCAAACTATAAGCAGTCTTCGTCTTCAGCGTGTCTGTTCGCTTCCAGTAGCTTTCCAGTCAAATCCGTGTGATACGGTTTACCTTTTGAAACTGGTAGTTGATGAACGGAGTTGTTCCGCTTCGGCACCCGTAATACTGACGGAGAGCGAAGTGGCATCCGAGCTCGCACAATGGCATGATGGGTGTCAAGCTGTGTACCCCAGAAGGAACGACAGTCTTTAATCGAAGCTCCACCGGTAACTGATAGCCACATGATCCAATTGATTCCATGAATGGCTTGCGGTTGGTGGCCTCCAATTAACTCGGTACGGGCGCCTATGCTGAAAATTTCTGCTAGCCAGGGATAGACGATGTTCAGCACAGAACTGAAAAAGTCGTTCCCCGTTACGCCAAGCTTTGACTTCAAATCCATCACCTGATTGTGTTTCTTCCGGACTTATTCGTCCAAGTTGAGTGTTCATATCACTCATTATGTGTTCTGTAGGTTTCCACCCACCAGGCGTTCATCTCACCGTATTACGTTTTAGAAAATGTTTCACGAGTGCATAAAGCCTTATCCTCACCCCTCAATTTGCACAAGACATTCAGACATTATTCGGTTGGGTCGATGACCCTAGAATTTGTTTTCCTGATGCCAATAGAGAGGTGGGAGCGGAGTTAAGTCGCATGCAGAAGTCCACCAGTGTCCGTTTCGGTGGGTCTTGGGCTTGCGAGCAGACTTGCATAATTTAATGCAGTCATTGTCTATTGCAGCCACTTCCGTTTTGACGCCTGTAAGTACCCGGCCCCCATCATGATCGATGATATTAATAAGCCCCATTTTGTTCACCCTTCTCGCAGTCATCTTAATCTGATTTGCAGCGAATTCTGATGATAATAAATCTACCGGAATATGGCACTACTTCATGGGTCCGGTTCTCATGCTAAGACCAAATGACTATGGGTCGATACTGTCGATTTTTTAGAAACAGTGTCACAGTCGGTGAGCATGGATGCTCGTTTTCCTAACATAATTATCACTGATGGTACCGACTTGTAAGTACCACTGATGGTTACCTACAACTGTGAGGGAAGAAAGTCTCATTAAGGAGTTGAAAGAAAAGGGCAGGATAGGGACTTAGTGCGAATAAGGCCTACGTGCTTAAAAAACTATCGGGAATAAGATTCATACACCTTTGGATATCACTGAAATAAAATATCTGAGCATCATGTCGAAGTAAGGTGCCTTTAGCGGGACTAACTCAGCATCCCTTGTGGACCCCACCTAACACAAACCCAGCACACGACAGGGGGACTTTAGCTGGGGAGTTCAGCTAGGAACTGACAGAAATTACACTGGGATGGTGTGCGTGTCATGTCCTTCAGGGTTTCCAGCCACGTGCAAACAGGATCACGCGGGCCCTAGCCAGAAAAGCACAAAGATCTCACAGCGCTCAATTTGACCGTTTTGAATTAGCGTTACTACATCACGGCTTTTGCCTCACAGCTCTCTTACCAACAAGGGCTTGGAATGGAAAACGGACCAGCGGGTAGTGAAACCTTAGCTTACGAATTTGGGGCTATGCAAACCGTCACAACCGGCTGCGGTAGCTGCAGGATCACCCGAATTTCATAGGCTGTCGAGTTTAGATATAGAAGGTGCTATATTGTGTACCTGGATCCTGCATTGGAGTTTCAGAGATGCAGCAGTTGTCAGTCGGTAAAATATCTGGAGTACAAGCAAGGGCATCTTCTTGACAGGATTCTCATATCAAAGATTGCAATGAAAACAGGAGAATTAGGCCTGGGTAGTAGCCGTGGATCAGTAGATATGAGCGGTAGTGGCTGACATGCCTACGGCTGGGACCTGCAGAAGAGTGATTATCAAACGGGACAAGAGGGGGATTTATAGAGAATAATGAAGAAAGATTAGTAAGTCGACAGCCGCCCTGCTGTGTGCTGCGACCCAGCTGATGCCAACACATGACGGTTGATGTGCCATGAAGGCACTTAAATTTGTGAACTTCATCGTTATATGTGCTTTGAGGTTCCACCGGCGTGTGCAAGCTTGGATAAGAGAATGATTAGGATCCTCAATCAAAACCGTTGGCACAAGGCAGCTTTGTATGGCGTGAGCTTACTTAAGTAGCTCAGATTTTAGGGGACATATTGCCACTCCCCAGGTACATATATCCATATGCCTGAACGCACGTCACGCTTATTTTTAGGGAGTTAGGTCTTCAGCCCCCCAGTTCCATAATTTATGTATTCAGGAGTGTTTACATTTTGACTGTAGATATCTCGCGTTCTTAGAGCTGCACCTGTCGGGTTTGATGCAGAGTAGTTGACAAAGGAAGGGAGATACGTTTAATCGAAAACTGTTTGATGTTCAGTGGAGTCATTCGGTTCATCCACTTAGCCGTTCGGCCAGTAACCGAGAGACGAATATGGTAGTTTCGGTTACTGCAACTTCTAGTCCTGGATGTGAAAAATGTTAACGGAAAGGATAAAATGTTTGGGGTAAAATGATGGAGGCAACTCAAACTACCAATGACAGGGTAATTACGCTGTTGATTTCCTGATTATCAATCTCTTTCTCTGCTAGCCGGATCGTTGGGGCGGAGGAATCGAAGTTGCTATCCTCTCGCAAGTATATGAAATGGAAATATGCCTGGTCGACATACAGACTGGACGGATCGACCGATTCGGCGAAGACAAGAACTATCGTCATCGAATTTTGCTAATCTATGATGGGATACACTATGATCCTCTTGCGTTGGCTCGACCAGATACAGGAAAATTGACTTCGGTGTTTTCAACAAAAAACGAACAGGTATGTGAATCTCCTTTGTGTGTACCTTATGTGGCAGCTGTTTGTTGTACCATAAAGCCATCCTCACAACCTAGGTGCAATCCATTGGATTCACTTGGCCCACTGAAGTACGCCTTGTTAATGGGTGACCCATACTAAATCACGATGATTGTTTCCGCTAGGCCAAGGTATAGGCCTCAATAAGGTTCCAAATATCTTCTACCCAATTTATGACCCTCGTTGGCTCATGTGCTTTTTTAGGGTTAGTGTTATAAAATGTTGAGCCTCCTCCAGAGAATTATTTTTATGGAGGCTTATGCGTACCGTCTGCTTTTGACCTATCCTCTAACGAATGTTTTTGGAAAAGCTGACTTCCTCCGACATTATAGAACCTTGACCATATACCTCATTGGCTTTTTTCCAATTACTTACTTTCCAACTTCCTATTAAACTCATTTCTGGCCGTTTGTCTCCAAATTTTCTCACTGTAGATCCTGTGGGATGCACAGGCGCTTGCGGCTGAAGCTCGTGCCCAGTGGCGATTCACAGACACTGTATCCTTTACACTGATTTGCCGGCAGTGTCAAGTTCCTTTGGTCGGACAGGCTGCCGCACAGCAGCATGCAAAAGATACAGGCCATACCGAGTTCAGCGAAATTCCTCCATAACGCAACGGTATAGCTGAAAGTAGCAGAATTTTCCAATTCCACACTGAATGATGGGAGAAACTGACTGACCTATCACTTCTCCCTACTATACTGTTGTTTTACTTCGTCCTTTCCTTCTGCCTGCACGCACTCGGCTCAGTGACGGTTATATTGCACCTTGACTTCAAACAAGCCGACCAATGCCACGAACTTACTTAGTATGTTGCAAGCAAATAGGCATTTTTATTTTGGCTTGTTTGTTCAATAATTTGAATATACAATGTTCGTGAACTGAAGTTTTCGGTTCTTTCCGGTGATCTCGAAAGCTTCAGTCACTTGGAAATAAACAGTTAGTCGTTTGCACATCCAGGCGAGTATTTGGGGGGACATTATTAACACCCTTTGCTTATGTCTGTCTTGTTTGTTCTCGCAATTTGAGATTTCAGAGATTCCCAGCTTTGAACCATCTCTTAATCATCAACTTAGTTCTCAACTAGCTATGTTGTGTAAAGCATAAGCATATGGGTGAAAGCAGTGGAAAATGCTGTTGTAAAACACCCACTATATATATGTTCCTGTTATAGACCTCGGAGTAAGATACATAGTCTTGGACAATGGATTGAACTAGCTTATGCCAGGAAATACTGGAGTTATGAAATTGCCATTACGAGATCCTATTGTGACTGTTGTGTGCCTCTGTAACGCGTTCAGCGATAGCGGGGTTTCCGCATATGGTCCACATTCTCCCCCAGCATGTCGGACGATCGATGATAATCTTCCTGTGCGGATGCTAATTAGCTTTGCAAAGGCTAAACATCTTTCTCGGCTTGTGCAACTGGGTAGAATGCACCTCGCAAACAAACCATTATCCGTTCTGATGAATCTACTCCAGTTATCTCAGACCCTTTTTTCGCCATACATCCAAATTCCCTCTACTGCTTTATTTCGCTTCATTCACACAGTTACTTCATTCGCGTTCCAAAAGCTGTCACTGGTCTTTTCAGGTTTGTGGCCACTGTCGCTGAATACCAGTGACCAAGGAGATCCCACTAAATTTCTTTGTCCTTTCACCTGTCATTCAGTTTAATAACGTTCAATATGCGCACGCGAGTGTATTTAGGACAACAAGCAGAGTCGGCCACTGGTGTGTATTCATTTCAAGCAACTCATATTAGAGACTAGACCGGTCACTAAATTACATCCACTACCCAGCTTCAACGAGGGGTACTGTCCTTGTTTAAATGGTGTCTATGAACTATCGGCGCGAAGTCATATAGGTGTCGGCATAGCACCCAGTGATAAAGCATCCGCTGGGTCAAATGGACCGGTTCTGTGTCAATGGTTCTGTCTGTACTATGAGAATGAGGGTTCTTGTTGTCAGCAGAAAATGAAGCCGTGGATAAGTCCTACCGAAGATTGTAAAAGAGAGAAGCGATGGTGGCGTTGGACTCCTCCCAGGTAAATCTAGACATGGAATATGCAAGTGATAGTTTTTCGCTCGCTGATTACACTCAGCCTGCAGAACGTACTAAACCGTCTGAAGATCTAAGTGCCCTGGTCATGTGCTTTGTGCCTAGTATTTGCATGTTGGTCCTTCAATTTTGGCGAGAATCTCCACCTTAAGTCTTTGGATGGATATCGTCAATAGTATTGTCTACCGAAGGAGTTCCAGACTGGCACTGAGATGAGGAAAAAATTTCGAAGGAGATGATGGCTTTCGCCACCTTAAAACATCCACCTATCCTTGTAAAGTAGCGTTTACGATACCCAGTATGGGCTCTATTGGCCCTATCACTACGGATATCGGTAGGCTGTTTTCTTTCTACGCATTATTGCTCGTGCAGTACGGAAACCCCGTGTCAGCAGTCATGAATTGAATCACCGCGTATTTGGCACAGGGGCAAAAAGTCAGCAGTACAATTTCGCTATATTTCGGATGACTGGAAAGCCGTCCAGCAAGCACTATTTCAGACCTTCAATGCATCCACGAGGATAGGTAGACAAGCAGTAACTTGGTGTACTAATTTGGAGAAACTAACTATCGGACTGGTCTGTCTGCCCAGCCCGTCATACTGGATGGGGTGCGAATTACGAAGATTGGAGTCAGCCACAGAAGTTGAAACATATGTCTCAAGTCCACATTCATTTTGGTGTGGGGAGGCTGCTTTTCTTAGTGTTGGGCGCAGCCAAGTACAGAAATACCGTTCGCCTCATATGGGTGCTGTTTCCCTTTGATCTACTGTAGTTTGCTTGGAACTATATTAGGCTGTTGAATGTAAGGGGCGCTACATAATCCAGTTGAAGAACGGAGGTGACAGAGGAAAGGGGTGGAAAGTATCTCGCATGATGTGACGTCTACGACGATGAATATCACCGGTGCTGGTCCTCTGTTATTCATGCTTGTAGTATGCATATTTGTGCAGTATATTCATTATGTAAAAATATAATTTCAAGTTCATACCAAACGTTCTTCTATTGACGTTGCAACGAAATGCCTCGTTGCTATCAACTTCACCTTTTCTTCGGTTAATGAACACAACCGAATTCGCTTTTGGCTCCCTTTGTAATTAGAGGTGGCTGTGTATCATGTGTACAGTGTTTACTCGACAAATATACGGCGCAGTTGGAACAGCGCTGTCGAAAACTACATTTGCATGACACACAAAAGGATATACGATCGTCTCACTTTCTGAAATGTAGCACGACCAAGAAAAATGCACTGACTGAATTATTCAAATCACTTCTGGTAATCTCACTGCCGCCAGGTTCATAAGCATTTTGGACAATGATTCGAACACAGATGCGTGTGATTAAATCTTCGAACGTGACGACTCAATGGAATTCATCTGCTTTTAAAAAGGATACCATCTTCATTTGATGACAGAGTTGCTCCGGATTACAACTTTCAGTTGAAGAATTGTCGGGAGGCTTAGTTCTGAAAGCGGAAGCATTTTATGCATGTACTTTGAACTGCTAATCTGAACTCTAATGGCTCAGGTAAAACTTATGCCTAGATTCTGAAAATCTAGTCAACTAGTCTCATCCAGTTTTGCTTGGACCTTCACTGATAGATTATTTCGGTGTCCCTTCTCGCATTTTAAGGTTGTCACCGGTGTAAAAGTGACTACTCGAATGGTGTACTCGCAGATTTGTGTTGAAAAATTGCAAGCCTGATCTCTGTCGGAACAATCAAAATCGACTGCACCAATTCCTTCGAACAGTGAAATGGATAATTTGGATGTCATGACTACATTTTAACATGCTGTGTTTTACTGTTTTCATCAACCACGCGTTACTGATTTACGCCGTGGCGTTCTGTTCACTTATCTTTGTGTACCCTTTGGAGAGGAACAATCTGGCTTGTTTTTCTAGTGCACTTGGCAGACTTACGGACTGCGTGGTCATGAATTTTGATGAGATGGTGTGGAAATTATCTCTTGGAGAACGATGTGCGTCGCACGCCTTTGATCCATCCAGGTTCATCTAATAGATCAAGCATTTAATGATTGACACTCGTTGTCTTTCTTAGGTCAGATTAACAATGAGTGAATGGGTGGCGAGTATCAGTGGTTTAGGTGGGGCTGGTAACGGCGGTGTTCCCAACAACCATCCCTGATCTTACCAAGCCATTCCTGATGAACCCGGAAAGGTGCCATTTCTCTGGAAATGATTCTCATATGGAGGTATACTAAGAAATTTGTTTACTAATTAAGGAAATACCCTATTGTCGTTGGTTTGTCCGCTGAGCTGCGCAATTTGATTGCAAGCATTTCATCACCAATCAATGTGACATCATCAGTGCGTTGTTAGGGCGAGGAGTGAGGCGTGGCGACGGATCAGTGGTTGTGCGTTGATTAGTGGTGCGTGTGTTAATATAAGTGATAATATCCAGCGTTTGATCTTCACTTACGATCGTTTTTTCGCTCGGGCCGTTCCATTTATCGATCTATCGTCCTGTGTCCTGATTGGTCGGTGACCGTGTGGCCTTTGAGCTTGGCATCCCTCGTCCCCTGTTCGGTGTTCGAGTGACCCCTGTCCTTAACCTCTCTGGGTTCCACTTTGTAAACATTGTTGATCTGATTCCAAGCTTGTTTTCTGGTTGGTTAATCCGGTTTTCTGCTTCCAATGTTCCGGCTGAAATATTGATCCTTTGAACTTGGTGATGAGTAAAATTGGATCCCGTTCAATAAGTCGGTTGATCGAATTTGTCGTAGAGTATCATGTTTTTAGAAGTTCACTTGCGAGTCTTGTGTTTCCGAATGCGAAGCATTTTACGTTCTCCAGATTGCACTTGTGACCTTATTGGTCTTCATCTAAAGATATCAAGGATAAAGGGTCACGTCTTTTGGTGGCCGCGTTGTGTTCTTTTATTCGTGTGCATAATTTCCTCCCAGTTTACCCAGCGTAGAACTTGTTGTAGTTGTTGTCGTTGATTTGGTACATCACATTGTTCCTCTTAGTTTTGTGAATGTTGTCCTTCGGTTTTGAGGTCACGTCCGTAAAGTGACATTCGGTGGATTTGTGGGCTACGAGAATTCGTTTTTGAGTCGATAATCTGGCCATGAGTTGAAATATACTGTTGACCTAAGGTTGAACCATCCATCTGGTCGCTTGTTCTTGCTGGTGTTGTTGAGATGTCTTCTTCAAGATTTTTTTGCTGAAATTCCTTGGATATCTATTGTTCTGGAATACTGTGAATTGACGGTCCTCTTCTATATTCTGCAGTGCTGCTGCAACCCTTTTAAACAGGATTTGAATGCAGATATTCTCGTGGTTCATTGAATAGTTGCTGTTTTAGTTTAGTATCGGACGTGGCTCTGTCCGGTGTACGCAGATTTCCAGAATCCCATCCACTATTGTGTCCACGAAAACGTCCAAGCATGGTAGCCGGTTGGTTCTTTACAGTGCGATTTTAAATTTGATGTCTTCAAACGTAGTATTGAACAGATCATGCGCTTTGTGTACTGTACCGTGTCTCATCATCATGACCACCTATGAGGTTTGGCAATGAGTCAGCTAAGCAGATCTGAGTCACATCCCGATAACCAAGTTCTACAGAAACGATGGTGGTTTCTCTTTCCCTGTAACGAGCAGTTCCATCCAGATTCACTTGTGTGCATTTGATAGATATAGGACACGCATGGCAGCATGAACCGTTTCCACCTCAAATTTGTACCTCTATACGATGTGTCCTTCATTAGATTCATGATGGACGGGGCAGCGAAAAAAGGATGATGGGCACGAAAAATTCATCAGATCATTGGTATGTATCCAGCACAGCTGCTTGTTTTTTTTGTCCGGTAAAGCGGTGTGTGCTACCCAGTGGAGCCGTCTTATGAGAGGAAACGTTTTAGGAATCGGAAAGCAGTCATATAGAGGGGTGGATTTTATGCCTATGTATGCATGTATTCTTGCAAGGGGCGTCGAGCAGTATTCGAAACCTAGTGGGGAACTAATAGCACATTATGTGAGTCTAAAATAAAAAAAACAATCTTTCAATCTTTAGTCCTAGTGAAACCGGATAAGATTTCCGTTGTCAATAAATTCTATGATGATTTAAGTGGTGTGCACAACCAATAGTTACTAGCTCGGATGAAATGTGCGTTCTATCGTCTTCAGGCCTCATGTGTTAGGCGTAGTCTTCAGAACCTGCAGCAGCCTATCCCCCGAATTCGGTTGTCACAGCCCGAAGACTTACGCTCACCTAATGAATTACGAATAAGATGAATCTCGTAGTGGACTGCCTCGTAACTGCCTTGACTCTCGTGACTGTGAAATTGAAAAAAAATCAAGGAGAATTTATTAAGTATCCTCGCAAGGGAGTCTCGAGACAGCTCGTGTACTGCACATAATTTTTCACGTTGTCATCATCGCATCGCATTCAGCCCTCAGTTGCATGTGAGCCTACAATTGTACGAAACAGCTGTGTAATGCTTCTAGACATTTTAGTGCAGACTGATTTCGCTCGCATGTTGAAGTCCAGTTTGAAAGCTTGAACTTTTTCTGACTACTTGCAGAATACGGGTTACCCATTCAAGAGGGTAAACAGCCCGTAAATCGCATATGAGTTCTGTGAAAATCTGCCCCCAAAAGAGATTGGACATCAGAACGCGTTGTATAGTTGAAAAGTGAATTGCTTTATAACGTGTGTAAGTGCAAACGAAGCACTTTGTGGTTCAGCCAAATTTAGGTGATTTGTAAAGTGTGCAAACTTTCATGGTTTCGGGATTAAACCACCCACAATTATTCTCGGCTTCTCAACACAGCTTTGAAAAGCCATTTACAAAGCCTTTCAGCAGCGTGCAGCTCTACTCCATAGATAATTAGGTGTATGTACTTTACTTTCTGATAACCGTACAAAATTGTTAGCGGTGACCGTTAAATAAGCGGAACACTGGCATGGCACCGCAGCTCGTTTGTCATTTTCATTGTTATGACCGGCTTGTGAGACTACTTCTCACTGGCCACCCTAGCTATTGGACTGAATGATTTTGCTTGCGGTTAAAGAGGGCTTCGGCCTATGTTGAGGCCGTGAACCGCTCTCCTATCCCTTGTGGCGTCAATAATTAAGGTCAGTCGATCAACCGAATCCAGATGATACAAGTGTCTTCAATATACCGAACGCTGGTCGATACATGTTGAGAATTCAGTCAGTGAAGATTGCAGGTAAGTAGGAGAAGAACGTGACTGGATAATGCAACTCGCTGTATAAAAAAGCTGCTCTTTCAACTATGAACGGCTAAATAGGAATTAGAATCTACTGTATCGAGTAAAGCTTCTGAGTTTGCTGAGGATACCTGTTTGTGCAGCATTAGTGATAGCACGGCCATTTTTATTAGTATAACCAAAATGCGGCTTTTGTTGAGCGTTGTTCTTAGTAAAGCATCTTCGCGTATATTTGTGCGATTATTCCGCTTTACCAGTCTGATCAGGATATTCCGGTAGACAGTGAAAATTTACAAGAGTTTGAAGTGAACACATGCGGGACTCATCTAGAAGGGATACTGCTCAATCCAGATTGGTAACTCCCCATCAATATCTCTTATTAATGAGGTTTACTCAAGTTTTAGACACTGAAGCGAAAAAACACCAACGGAGTTGATGTCTTGTTGTTCTCCCATATCGTCCTGTCAATTGTCCAGCTAGGGTGTCCAGTACAGATGAGTATGTGGACTACAAGTCACCAGTTTATGCGAGTGAAATTCACTCAGAAGGTGGTTTCACTAATATTTCAAAAACCTTTGACTGCTATCCAAATGGCTGTCATTTTAAACGATTTTACTGATTTGGATGAGTTGACGATAAAGCCGTTTAAAGAAGTGGTCGGTAGTTTGGAGAGAAATTCAATGAATTCGGTTTGTTCCGGTAGATATCCCTTACTCTACATAATCTTTCTGACAATAATTCAGGTCGTCTAAGTTTGTCTGTTGACTGATTCACCTATCAAAGTAAATTTGCTTGGTTCACTCAGAAATTTTCTCTCAACTGTGTCTCTGACCCGACTAATGATTTGGGGTACTGCTGAGTGAAACGGGTGAATGAAAAAAAAACAAATGAACATAAATGATATTTCAGCTGTAACACCCCAGCCACAACACCGTCTGAAGGAAGCACGACAGCTGTGATACTGTCAGGTTGCTCATGTTTAGACAGGAGCGGTCGAGATGATGACTTTGGGTTCGAACCAATGATCTTCCGGTCAGTAAGTTTGCCCCTTAACCCCTGTGCTATCTCGAGTGACTGGGAACACTCGACTATACTGTAGGCGGACTCATTCACACCGCGTTAGTCGGAACCAAAGGATGGCTGCAACCCCCAGTTACGGGCACTCATAGCATTAGAGATGTTCCAGTTGCTTTTAGAGGGCAATATAATAAGAGGTACTATACTCGGTGATACAGGATACCCCTCAAGAGATGGGAACTCAATTTCTACAATCGGAGATGACCTCTTTATTCAGTTTTGAAGCATTCCGTAGCGGATACATTTCATGACAAAAACAACCCAAATGTCGTTCGCTGGACGCAGAGGAGCAAATATGGGGAAGTTTTTCCCCATTTTATCGCCCTAGAAGTTTACTTACAACAGCGACGTGCTATTCAGTATTGAGTACCTCAACGTTATGACTGTCTGCTTTGCCTCCTTTGTCTGTGTGCTGAAATCTACTTCCCAGTAAGGTGATATGTTCTCTACAAATACACTCATTTGCGTATCAATTTGGTTTTGATAGGAGACCCACCTGGAACCCAGCTGAATCTCTTGTTTATGATTTTCTTGAGCAATTGAATGTGCTGCACCTATTATGAACAATGTACCCCCCTCGTACTGTGTTTAGCTGAACCCACGCAGCAATTAGCATAAAAATAGGTCATCAGAGAATCAAGACACTTTATATCATGGGGCGCACCAGCTATTTCCGTGACTTCGGTTTCTTCAGAAGCGTTTTCTTTGATGGACTGATACCACTACTCTGACTTCCGTCTCAGTTTTGGTAGTAGAAATGCTCCGTAAACCAAGCTTCAATTAGAACATGTTTCTCTGTAACATGATTAAAAACAGTTAAATCATTAACGTGGTTTTGTTCCCAGCTTACATATATATATATATATATATATATATATATATATCGCCACAACTTCATCTGCATTTGTGTGAATCTAAATCCTTGCCAGTCCAACGTATTGAAGTCGGACACATCAGGGAAGGAATATCATGCGGAATATGCAGATGATTTGAGTATTCAGGTATCCGCGCTTAAGTAGTCTATGAGCCTTTCCATGTCCCTCATAAGCTTAGTGGCCCGATTCCCGTGCAATAACAGCCCCATTTCTTTCAGGCCGATAGTGACAGTGAGAATGAACACGAACACAACTTTTTATCAGGAATCCTGGTATGACATCAGATCTACGGTTTATATGTGGCAAGAAAAACAACCTGATGAACGAAATGGAGCATAGGCTGGCGAGTCATGATGATTCCGCTCAGAAGTCCTAGTTTAACGCTGAAATGCAGTGATATTCATGTAAAGCCTACTATTGGTAAATACAAGTGGCCTGGAAACTTCTCAGGGTCAACGTTCATCGTTTATGATATCAATTGCCCAAGCACTTGCTTTTCCAAAATGCATTAGGCTTGGAAATTGGGGCAAAGGAACCCTAGTGTCACACATTCTCTTCTAGTGGACCTATTGCTGAATTCTGGGAAACATATTCTATATAATCTCCACTGTTGACGTAGGACTAAAGACATCTGTTTGGATTGCGTAGAAATGAAGCAAACGATGGAGGAACTGGTAATCCGGAGACAGGCTGCGAAACAAACATTTGAATTTTCGAGTGTTGCAGATGGGATCCAGAGTAGAATACCGTTTCACCATTTCAACTATCAGTGATACTGAGCAGTGTAAGGAGTTTGAGTTTGTGCACCAAAAGTGCACGAATAAATGATCGAGCAAACAAACGACTGATTAAAAATGCATTCACTTGAGTATCAATTCGGTTTTCGTGAGAGACTCTCCTGAGTCCCAGCTGAATTCCTCGTTTATGATATTCTTTAACCGAATATGCTGCACAAAGGCCGCCTCCTGTTTCAGTTGGTACGATATTGGAGATGTTGCGGTATATTTTTTGTGAAGGAAACTTCTCATAAGTTTTCTGAAAACCCTTCACTATCCGACGACCAGCTTCGCCCTTCTTAGGCGCAGTCCCCGAGTTCTACCATACCAAAATTGCACGAAGTTCGAAAAGTACACTGTTTTGTATACCAATTTGGTTTTCATGGTCGACTGACCTGGTGATTTTGTAACCCAGGTGTTTCGTCTGTTAGAATACTGACTCCTCAGGGGTAATCGGATTCAGCATGAACCAGGTGATTATTTCTCACTATGTTGTGAGCATACTCTACACTTCTGCCTCATGAAATTTCTCATTCGGATGACCGTGTGCAGAGGAACTCGTGATGTCATATGAAATTCCAAAGCGTCTCAAATTAGAGTTATGTACCGAATTTATACTGATTTTGGTAAGTTCCTTGTATGTTCAGATGTGGCGCGTTGACAGGTAAATGCTCAGTGCCCCTTGGATCGACTGGACTGCCTACAGTGCGACCCATTAAGCTGTCATTTTACTACCACACATAGAGACGGTCGTTGATCGTGTTCCAGCACGTGCACCAACTCAATAGACAAAGATAACGCAGGAAGCGGAAAACTTACAACTCCCCGAAAGCCTCGTTACAGTTACCACACAGCTGTCTATTTTCACGGAAGGTGAACTTGAGCTGCCTCTTCTAGATGCGCACGAGAACAAGTATTTGGCAGACCGATATATACTGTAGAATGTTGGCAGTATACTCGGTAGCCTGGAACTTCCCGATGGATTTGACCATCAAGGAAGTATGTTTTTCCCCTCTTGGACTTCCAGTGTCCTTCATTGGTGGACACAATTGTACGAAAGCTGCTGGACCAGAGACAGCAGCTACGGGGAACACTGAATTAATATACGGCTCTAAAGCAAGGTGACCGAAATGCATCTAAGAGGAGATCATCAATGTAGCCGGAATTTTTAGCAAAACTGCTGCTTTGCTCGCTGAAGGAAAAAAAGATTCATAGGTTACTTCTTCTCATGTGATATACTGAGTAAAGCTGACATATTTCTTCTGTCGTTGTGTATACCAACGGGTGTGTTCGTCCGCATGACTTTGATCCAATTGAGCTTGTCCAACTTGGAGCCACTTCTGTGATGTTGAAGGAGATCGCAACTCCTACTACTACGCATGTGAAATTAGTCTCCGGACCTAGTGGTTTGCCAGCAAAGACTCTCGAGATCCTTCGACCAGTTAAAGTGAAGCTGGTGCCCAGAACTTTACCACAGTAGATGGGTTAGAGTCGACTTCCGAAAAAGTGAAGAACACTGAATTCAGACCGGCGTTCAGGGAAAGCGAAACATTAATGCCCGGGAACCATCACTCCGTTGGTCCGACCTCTGTGATTGGCTAACTGTTGAAACGGTTATTTTAAGGCCACAGCAAGGTGACGTATCCAAGAAAAGAGTGCAGCAGCATGGCTTTCAGAGAACATGGTCATACACGGAAAAACATCATTCTTGATCGGAATGGGTTGTAAATTCCGATTCGGGGGACCAGCTATGTATTGCATACGTCGATTCTGATACAGAGTTCCTCATGTACGTCCACTAGTCACGCTTCGAACTTAAGGGTTTCGGGAGTTCCTTCTGTCGTGCATACGAGAAGTTTTGGGTTCCGCAGCTTTCTGATACGAATAAACAACGTTTCTGCCCCCCTCCCACCGACGTGGTTACGAGTGGCGTAGCTTAAGGCTGCACCCTCAGACCAAGTATATAGGATCCTGTCAACAAGCTTCCCAAGTAGGTGGACCGAATTTGCTCGTTTTACGCTGGTGATCTTAGCTCATGGACGAACATGTAATTGGATAACTGTGCTCTTCGATATATGGTGCCTTAAAGCCTTGAACTTTTCATTGGCTGCAGCCGATCAGCCGCCATAAGCCTAGTTTTCTTTTGATATGGAGAACTCAACAATGAGGCATGTGCCATATCAGGGTCTAGCAATATAAGACAGCCGTTGATATGACCAGCCGCCATCAGAATCATTTGACGACTGAAACGTCCATTTTTACTCATGCCTCTGTGTTTTAGAGGATTTTTCGTACGTTTTGCTATGTGAATTACCGGAATTTTACCCACAATCGAAAAGGTATAAAGTTAAACTGAAGGGGTTTTTGGCGCAGATGAACAAAATCTTAGACGAAATTAGACCGACTGTCATGCGAAGAGCTTCTCAGGCACCTGAATACTTGTAAATGAGAACATCATCGTCGTTGGATAACCTTAATATATTTTTACCGGACTCTAAAGGGAAAGCTCTCTGAAGGGGTGCGCAAGTCTCATATTGTCATACTTGATGATCTCACTGAACGGTCTGATGTGGAATTACACAGGCTCGGGCACACGGGTATTTGAGCGTACGCCACTCTGTCCACACAGGTGGTCAACCAATGGAGCACTTTCCCCGACAAACTGGCCGTGGTTCATGGAAGAAGAATTCCGAGGACATGCAGGTGATTTTTTTGTGGTAGAATCAAATGTCACTGTCCTCGTTATTGCCCAGTGGGATCGGAAATGTGAAAGCTTGCTGCGGTGAGATCATTGGTTTCCGATAAGCCACTTTGGCGAGGCTCACATGGGCGTCCTCTATGTACCAGTAAAGACAATGAACCCATTGGACACGACAGCCATTACAATCACGCTGCAGACGATCTGTCCTGGGCATGCAGATTTGTATTGCACTACTCCGGGTAAGTTGCATCTAGGGAAGTCCAGGGAAAGGTGCAAGATAAGTGAAAAACTTCACAAGATTTGACATCATCCCCCAACGTTCTCAGCGGCTTAACGTCCCCTACACTCCCCGTTCCTCTGAGTCAGTCTTATTGATCTTGATCCTGCAATCTGATTTCGTTTGGCATACATTTAGTTGTTCCAGGAGTTTCTGTCGCACTTTGTATACAGAAATCTGATGCTGACGCGTTCGTCCTAACTTAACTGGACACGAGGTGTTCGTAGAGCACCTGTCGATTACGTGGCTCAACGGCCGTAGAAAGTGCCGTTTCAGAACCGTGTCAAGTCATGCGGCGGTAGTTACGCATCGTGAAATCTGAGCTAGTTCTGTCCACCAACTATACACACCCTGCATGTGCGTGCGTCAGATACACGCTTACTCACAAGCGCATAGACGTGTACGCAACTCATTCTCTGCGACCCTTGAAAATTATCGTTTGTGCAGCTGAAAACCCATGTGCATTATTTGCTTGTGATTCAAATGGGTCGCACGAATTGAACAGAGGAAAAGCCACACCAGCGGTGGCACGAATGTAGTGTGACGTTATCTGGTACCAAATACGACGCAGTGAAGTAGTTGATAGCTTGACCACCCTCATTTGGCCATGCTTTCCATGGGATGCGCGGTGTGAGAATCACACGATACCCTGGAAAGTCCAACTCACAAAAGTCAAGTCATAAGCCAAAATGCCTGTTGATGCAATGAATTATATCTCTGGTAATTCATTACGCATTTGCATGTAGATTGTCTGTCAGATTAGCAGTGAGAATCAACTCAGTACTCGTCGTAATTACACACCCGTATGAGCTTATCGATCAGTACCCCATGAAGTCTGAAGGCATACAGCGAATAAAACCATTAATTAGGCATTTCAAATTTAGACAGGTGAATCTCACCTAGTACTGAGAATGCGTCACAGCTGGTGTTTTGATTTGCGCAGCGTCTATAAAGTCTCGAAAGAGAGAAGAACAACTAATTCTTAATAAGAAGGCAGATTGAAAATGAAATGGAATACACGATCCGGTGTGAATTAATATCTCAAGTGTTTGACTAGTATTTATTCTCTCGGTAAGTCGACCGTCTCACATGATCACTCGCCAGATCTTTATGCTTGATGGGTCGCCGAAGGCACTAGAGAATTATTCCCGAAAATAAATCTATTGCTTATCTCCGGATAAGAACTTTGTTGTAAGGACAGTAAAGAATTAAGTGATTGACACTCAGCTGGTAACTGGTGATCTAGAGGCCGCCACGTTTGATTCCGCTAGGGGTGTCATTGTTCTAAACCAACCAGCTGAATGGCAGCTGCCTGAATGGTTGCTCGTTTATAGTCACCCGTGGGCGGTTCGTTTGGCAACGTCTGTGAGATTATTCAAGACCTGCCGAGAATCACTGTCTCCTCATCAGATCTTCTTATGCCCCAAAATACGGTAGCCCTGATAGTGTCCAAGACAGCCATTATGACGCATTGAGCGCCTTATTGCGATTTTCCAAGAACTAAGATATTCTTGCGGTTTCCGGAGATATGGATGCGCAAGGAGATAGGTATAATTAGCCATGTCAAATCCCAATTGGGTGGTCCTGTATGACTGGAATCGAGATGCATGGAAAATGGCGAACGCCTGTTGCAACTACGTGCTGACCGGATAATGATTCTGTGCAGTACTAAATTCCGACACAATCGAAGTCACTTGGCCATATGGTGCCTCCCACATGCTAGCCTACCTTCAGTGCAGATAGACCACATTGCCATTAGCTATGGGTGGCGCGGTTCCTTGTGGATTCTCACACATTCTGGAACATCCGTGTGGATTCGTTCGTTGCTGCTTCTTGTTGCGCGAGTTTTGCACACCTCTCCTGACCATTGAGAATCTCTCGGACCTTAATGTGAAACAGGTCTACCTGAACCATCTAATGAAGTCTCCTTGGGAAAACATGTTTTCTTGTCTTGATTCTTATTGGAAGGTTCTTTTTGCAACCATGCAAGATGCTGGGTACTCTTCTGGTGAAACGGCGCAACTAAACAGATTTGAACACTGGATCTCGAGCAACACGCTAAATTTGGTCGAACTTCAGACACTTATTCCTCCCGTTTGTGGTGCAGTACAACTGTGCGAACCGTTAGATTTCAAGGTCGGCAAACAAGCCAACAACCAGGTTTGTTATGCTTCTAAAGACGATGACGTCCTCTTTACGGGGGGACATAAATTCGATATAGCATATGGATCAACCTGGAAATGAATGGATGCAGGTGACTGACGCAGACCTCATTCAAAATGTGTTATGGTAACAACGATACACTTACTGGGCTTTAACACCTCATGGAGCAGCTCGCTTAACTGCTTAGTGTGGGATTATCAAATCACATACGGAAGGAATCGATTGGAAGACGAGTTGAGATAATCCGTTCCTTCCAAAAATGATTTAACGGTCATTCAGATCTGTGATTAGGTATATGCACGTCGCTGGGGACCATTTTCAGAGGGACAGGTGCTTCTGTAAGGCGAAGTTCCCGTTGTGCAGAGTATAAGTTTCCTACCACGGACGCTGCAGTCACTAAAATATACCTAAGTGAGCTGAACCCGGCTTACACAGCCGGATGTACTTCTGCAATCTCAGGTTCTGTACTTTTTCATCGACGGTTCGTGTGTTACACTCATGAGCATTTTTTACACGTATTTTTTAGCTATTATAATCCCAATCGACCATGCTGTGCTACATCACATACGTACACATCGCTGTTGTTTTTCCTTCAACAGAGTAGCGACCACTGTGGAGCAGATGACCACTAGTTCCAGTCCGGTTCAAAATGACTGCCTACCTCTGCCTGGATTACCTTACACATATTTCAAAGAAGGAAGGGAAAGGTAAACCCTTTTGTCTTTAACCAGTGTGAAACAAAAACCAAAAGAACGCTCAAGTGATCGGCATTTTGAGTGCAACTTGTGGGAAAATGGACTGGCTCCAAACCCCTTTGAATAATGACCCGACGTTCAGGCAAGTTTTATGGAACAAGCTTTTAAGAGAGTTAAGCTGAAAGCTGAGGACCTAAACGTGAACCTAAAACAGCAGATGCAGTAACTTGCAGTTGCAGTTATCCTCTTTCTATTAGAATTCATACACTTGGCTGCTGTTGCAACTGTTGTCTCTGAAATAATGAATTTTCTGCAGGTTAAATCTCATCAGGTGCAATTATTATACGGTTCTAGTTAGGTCCAGATTGTCGTAGTTCAGTTAAGGTTCTGAGGCTTAAGGTGTGCGTGATTACTATTAGCCCTCAGTTCATTTTACGGAAGTCGAGTTTGCCAAGGTAAACAGTGACCAAACAAAAGTTATGAAACATGAATTTACTTCAACCACCAGGGACTAAAGTTGCTAAAAAAGTTGCTCTTAGTCCATAAAAACGTATGTGTCTACGATCAGTCCACAGCATGATGTACGAGACACGATTTGGGTTATGTATTTTTCTTGATGTTCTCTGCTTCCCTTCAAATCAGAGCATACCAACGAGGTCGCCTTCAAATAAATCCGACATACGCAGAACATAGAAACATCATGCCATGTGCTTTAAAAAAGTGGGAGTCGGTCGAAGCCCACAGAAAAGCAGCCCATTTCAAGCGTGGTTGATCAGGCGGCCGTTGAGCTTTTCGCCGAGCCTCGCAATTGCCTTGCAAACGTCTCGTCACCAATCAGGGTGATAGTATCAGCGGGCGATTTGGTGGATAATCCCACCTTAGTTACTTGAGTTTATGTAATGGTGGAAGACTGGCTGATGTCTATTGATGTGATTGGCTAACTGGGACACACTTCGGAATCCCACCAGTTCATTTCTAGTTGTGGTCTGCGTTCCCTGAATTTGACCAACGTGACACAAGGAAAACAACTATGGTAAAAAAAGCCCCAAACAATGAAGAAATTTGAAAAAGTCAGGACGCAACGCAAGAGATATTCGGGACCGGCCAGTCATATAGAGTAATGCGAACTATTAAAAACAGAAATCACCATACGAACCAATCAAATGAAAGGATGGCAGACCACGACGCAACAGAATTTCGAAACTCGCCGGTTGAACCAGGATCGAAAAACCCTTGAACAGAAGTTACTCGAAGCATCAATCGAATGCAAGGAACACAGACATCAACATAACACAATTTAGAATGGACCAATGAGACTCCGAGTTGTGTTCCACCTAGTGAATCACAGCAGTGGATACCAGCTAGACTTTGACAACCATATAAGCTATAAACTCGCGCACTGATTGGTGACCAAGCTAATTACTAAGCTCGGAGAACAGACCAACGACCACCTGATCCACCACTAATGAGCGCACCCGAGCTACCAGTATTCCAGTACACTTCCATCAACTTACATTCATTCATGGTTCTATAAGACATGATTGGCTGCACACTCTATTGTGCTTGAAACACATGTTATCCAGAAAAGGGACCTTCCCCTTATCTGTTTGTTTTAGATATATAGGGCTTGGGAGTCCTATGACCCCGCTAGTCATGAAATTTAAACTGAGAGACCACTTTCACCACTGAGGTATGTTATCTGGTCAGTTACGATCCTCAACAAATTATGCTTTTCATTATCATAAAGAAACTGTGATATATAAAATTCCTCATAGCGGTGATTAGTAGGCTTGATCAGGAAACGGTCTGCAAATTGTTTTGATCAAACGAATTTCTTTGAAACCGAAGCAGCGCTTATTCTAGGGCCTGCTACCCATAAAATTCAACGGTATCATGCCTAGCAAAGGAACTGCTGTTTTATCCTTACAGATGGAGCAGCTTTTAAACCTGTGCCTTTTACGATCAGCGACATTATGATTGCTCCCTTGGAGCCCCACTGGTTACATCAACCATCATCGCGCATTTTGAGCGGAGCTAGATCACTAGGTCACGCGTCACAAACATTCAGATCACGTAACGATTCCTGTCCCACTTGTCACCTTAGCCGACAACATGTACACTAAAATTTCCCGTCTATTTTTGTTTACGCGGCCACGCGCCAGGTTTACGAACTTCAACCACATCAGGTCAAGTTGTATTCATGTTCGTGCAATTGTCAAACACGAATGGACACTCCTCTCTTCACACTGCACACAATAAATAAGCATGCAACTTGGCCCAAAAACACTCGCGAGCACAGGATAGGAAGTCGACCGAGCTCCACAAGTCTCCGCGGTCAACTACGGAACACATGTAGCAGCTATACTGCAGAGAAGACATGTCCCGCATCCGGAACTTCACTCAGGGGCTCTCAACAGTTGTCCTCAAATGATAAGTCACTTTTTGGCTTATTCCCTTCTTGCATTGTATTTATTTTTATCAAGTACACATAACTTTTGTAATCATCATCATTCTGGTAAAACAGACATTTGTTAGTGCTTGTCACCTTCTGATAATCAACCTAATTACGTCACAACCAGATCACTGACAGAGCTCAAGAACCGATACCTGTTGGATATGTGAATCGGCCCCAACAACATTCCCTAATCTTTGAGCATATAACACAAGGCTTTGGAAGGTTATTCCGTATTAGATTAAATTGATTATGGATTGGGTAAGCTGCTTTAGTGACTAGAGAAAAATTGTTAGTTCAGTTGGAGAAAAAATTCAGAAAATGGGTCAACTGTTGGAGTGATTCACAGAGTCCGTGATCCGCTCCTGTAACCAGGCTAAAATTACATCTCCAATCTCAAGAATCTGGGCTGACGTTGCCACAGAAACCTGGCTAATAGCTGGCTTCAAAAAGTATCGATCTTGCCAAAATTAGATATCCTACAATGTACTTTAGTTAGTGCATTTGGTTAAAATGTGATCTTCACAATTTCGAGAAAATTAGTCAATAACTCCTAAAAGTTTGACGTTAAATTGTGGTTAAACAGCAGTTCCGACTGACTGGAAAATACCTCGATCTCTTGGTCAATACGTCCGAAAATTGTTAGAAACGCAGCAGAAACCAGATGCAGCACGGATAGATAAATTCACCAATAGGTATATGAAAAAGGGCGGAATGGAATCACTGGTCAATTAATCACGGAGTAAAGTGAATGACGCTATCTTTGGGCAAGTTTTTGGAAGGAAGTCGTTCCTAGGCCAACTCAAGTTCGAAGATCGTGTAAGTTTGTTTAGTCTAAGGGTTGTAGCAGATGGCTCAAGAGAGCACGAATCTATCTTTTCTGTGACATCCCACAACCACACTCAATCGCATATGTAGGAAGATTAAAACAAACGAAATTTGGGACAAATCCGTATCGATCGAATCGGTTTTGATTCAAAGCACACGACTTATATGAGCTATTACCAATGGAGATATCTTCTGAACAGAGTGTGGATAAGTGAATTTCTGTACCATGTCTTTCTGGTAGACGATCTCTCCATCATAACTGCCATAATTCCTTATTAGCCAGTAGATGTAACTTAATGCTTACTTACTTGGAAATCAATTCCAAATCGATTGAGATAACACGCGATGCACTAATGACACAATATTTACTTTTACAAATTGGTTCTCAGGATCTTCGTACACTTTTGTTCACGTGAACTGGCTTTCTTTCATATTAATTAATGGTTAAACGAAGAACAACGAGAATGTGTCCAGCTCTACAGTGTTTCTGTTATTAAATCAATACACCCTCTCTTTGGCTCAGTATTCGAGTGAGAACACTCGCAAATCAATAAATATGGATCTGTCAGTTGACGTAGCACAAATTCGAGATCATTTTTTACACTCGTAGGTGCAAGCAAAAGGCATACAAGCTATGATTTATTTACTCCGAAGAATGTGCAATTGAGCCCAGTTTAATAACTAACTTTCTTAAAGTTTTCTACTCTTGAAGTAAGTTCATAAGATCCGAAGTGTAATGGAGGCTATAGATCCTAAGGGAGCATGTCACTGCTGTTCTTTTCGCAGGAAAATACGCAACCCATGGATGAAAGTATATAGCTTGCTGGAAAATAGATCTCCAGCTGAGGTTTCTAGGTGGATGGATGATTGACATTCTTGAGACCATTACGCCATTGATGAACTCTCAAAATAACTTTGTACGAAACAATTGACCTGGATTAATCCATTTGTTGAATCTCCTAGGGATTCAACCAGACTTGACTGGTCAAAGCTGTCCCCAACGTTACACTATTTCCAACAAATTGTTGTGGTTTACACTTTTGTATAAGAAGCAATTTGTCGTTTCCGTTGAAATGTGAAACTTGCACACAGACACTAAGCAGTCGGTCAAACTACATGTTGCTCAATTTGAAATGGGACGATGAGCTTGATCGTTCTCAATTCAGGTGCCACACCTGACTGAATGCGTTTTTCATTGATAACCTGTACTACTATTTTGTTTCTCAGTAGGACAACCGAATGGTGAATGTATGACCACCGATTTGGACGTACGAGCTTCCCAAACGCGAACGGAAAACAAAGCAAAAACAAGGGACATCAAATTTGATCAGAACGCCGTTAATACAGGTCCTACTGTATGTGGAGCGTGTTTTATCCATGGGAATGAATAAATCCCCGTTACTACAAAATTCATCACAATGATCCATTGTGGTAACGAACACTTTCCAGTTCTCACTCAGTTATGACGACAGCTGTCTGAATCTGTAGAAAAAGCCATCAGTATTACGAAGGGCATTATAATTGTCTCTCGCATGGCCTACATCAAGTATCACGTTTAGTACAGTGAACAGTGCATGTGGTTTGGTTAAAAATGGCGACGTAACAACTGCTGATCAGTAAAAATTGTTTCGACTGCTACGTTGTGGCGTCCACAACGGATTGCGGTAAAATTTCCACCAATATTATTATCAATATTCTGGAATAATATCAGTAAGCACTGAGCAAAAAGAACTTGAATCGCATCAGCTGTGTGAGTCGTTTTTAAACAGGTGGTATTTTCAAGAGCGTGACCCATCTACCCCTATTCTTCACCACAAAAGGCAAAATGAAGTGTTCAGAACTGACCATTTTTGATAACATCCTGTAAAAATGCAGTGCAAGATATAGTGTACTGCGCTGCTATACCCCTCAGCAAATATGACAACTAACAATATTTATGCAAGTTTTCAAAAAATCTGAATGTAGATATAATCATTGCTTAAGCCTTTTATTTTTCTAAGCCAATACATCCACCCATAGTGGCAATTCTTGTGAAATTTTGACTGCTCACTACAGTCAGATTTAGTGAAAGCAAACGAACCACAAAAGATGATGGAAAAAGTGTGGATAACCATGCCTCAATGTTGTAAGGACTAGAAATGATGTGACTTTTATCTTCATTCTATAAATTTTTGCTATCGCACGAGGAGACGTTTTTAAAGCCCAGATAGTAAAGACGTTCCCATACGCGTTATAGTCTCCATGTTATCGTACCCACATAGTCTCCACAGAGGAATGATTACTGCATGTAATGATCATCATCATCATCATCGCTGAGAGACACAACCCAGGAGGATACTGGTTCGTCAGTGCCAGTTTACTTGCTTTTATTTATTTATTCACAACGGAAGGAAGAAAACTAGGACGCTGAGGGAGACCTAGGGCGAACTAACCAACAACATTCAAGGGACCTATACCTCCAACACTCAGTGTGCTTAAGAAGAGATAGCACGAACTTCACCCGCATCGGCTGGCCTGTGGGTCTCGTGCGTTGATCTTGTGTGTCAAGTTATCGTTAGAGCAAATGCAACTTCCGACATAAGTTTAGACTTCTGCAACTTCCAATGTCACTCTCTGAATTCTTAGAGGCATGTTCAAAGACCATACATCCCGGTGCACGAGTCTGCACTTTTGGGTACGAGGCATACAACGGAGGACTGGAAACTCTTGCTCGGCTTTTCTAGTAATGTTTCCACTTTTTGCTCTTTTTCACAAAGGAGAAAGACGTCGTCCGCATATTCCAGGTGGACAGGGTTTTCGCTTGGAAAAATTCAGACAAGGGGGTCTTGAAAACCCCCGAGTGTTCGCCTCGTTACCTCATCAGTAACAAAAGTGATCAAAATTGGGAGGAGTGGATATCCTTGTCGGACGCCACTGCTTAGAGGAACTCTTTTAGGGATCTATCAGTGTACTACCAACTGTCCACAATTAGGTGGATACAGATAGTGCATGACATTCACGAATTTCTGGAGCATATACTGCATTGAACAAAACGAGCCGACTAACTTAGACGAATGCGGTTTCGAAGTCAAAGAACCTCAAGGCGTGTTTGCATACGTTACTCCCTTGACACTTGATGGAAGGCGATTATATGGTCCACATAAACTTCTCCCGGCCTGTTATCATCCTCTTGTGCCTTTGTAAGTCGAGGTAAAATATGCGACGCAGAATCTGATTACGAATGGAGTTATGGTAGTTCCTCTGGGTTTGACATACTCATTATAAGCCCCCTTCCTGAAAATAGGCAACATTATCGACTCACCTCACTTGGTCAAGAGTCTCTTTCACCCAAGTACACTCAACTAAGTTGGGCAAGTACCAACGAATAATAAAACATCCATCTTTGAACAAAGCGAGTGGGAGTGTATCGAGACCAGCAGCTCTGTGACGCTTTACTAGGAAAAGATATTCGCATACTCATAAAGACGTCGGGGATTCGAAGTTTATTGTCTGAAGTTGGTTGCTGGTCGGGGATCTCGCTGAGTGACCGCATGTAGCCAGTTGAACTGATGTCAAAACTGCTAAACCCAGCTATCCGCACATTCATTGTTTTAGGGGTTAATGAGCTGTTTTTAACAATGATTCTTTTGCTAACGATAGACATATTTGCCCCTGTTGCACATACCAGCTGTGATGCTGTGGGCACTTTAGAAGGGTTCCCCATCTCCTCCAACTCCTAAGCTTTCGAGGCCAATCGAGATTTTGGATCAGTACAGATGCTTTTTCCACAAGGAAAATCGAAATTACTCGGGTTATATTGTACCTCCGATTAGGAGGAACGCGTGTCCAAGTTTTGAGCAGTTGTAGGGTGCTGCTAGAGATCCAGTGCCAAGTATACTTACATGCGCCGTTTCAACGGCATGGCACCAAGCATTTGCAGGGTTGCGAAAAGAACCTTCCAGTAACAATCAAAATAAAAAAGACGTGTTTTCCAAAAGGGACTTCATTTGATGGTTCGGGTAGACCTGTTTCACATCAAGGTCCGAGAGATTCTTAATGGTCAGGAGAGGTGTGCACACCCGCGCGACCCTGAACCAAGCGCAGCGTCCTCTGGATCACCAGATGTGCGCAAAGAGAATCGAGTGGAAAGTGATGGGAGGGGGTCAGTTCAATAACCCTGCTTGGATCATGAATCCTCGATTCGGACACAGCGCATATCAACAGCAAGCGATTCCAGCGTATAGTTAAGAGGAGTCTGTTTTCCGGCTTGTGTCGGTGTGCGACTGGTTAGGGCTGTCAGATGATCTAAGCGTCGGGTTTCGGGGAATGGTTTTGAAGTAAGTCCGTCCGACGGATAGCACCTAGACACGGCCAATGCGACATGAGGTCATCCGTAATTATGCACTTCACGGTTGTATGTGGCCTGAGATAATTCCAAGGCACTCATCCCTATGGAAGAGGACGATTAGTGTCCTCAACCAAAGCTCTTGGTCCAGATGTCCTAATGAGTGACAATGGTGTTTGGCTAAATGTCGTCAGAACAGCCCACATTTCCACCACAAGATTTAACCGCCAAAATCGATGACTATGGGACTGTGTTAGTCAGGCCTCTATCCATTAACCAACCTGGTATGAGAGACTCTCTGACTGCCATTCGAGCAGATAGTTCAGCGGGTCATTGAAGCGCTCAACCCGTCACATCGTGTTAAGTTCCAGTTGACTATTGACGGACGGATGTTGTAGGGACACACCTGGCGGACACCATCTGGCCGTCAGTGTTCCAACCATGAATCCAGTGATGACCTTCATGTGGCTAGTATGAATATGGTTCGCATTGGCGGGGCGTTTAATATTTTATAGCAGCACTAATTTTGTCCAAATCAAGGCCGGGATAACTTGAATGTCCTCCTGACAATAATCAATATATCAGTAGCCCAGGAACGTTGTTCTCCTCCGCTAGGTCGAATTTCCCTTTTGTCTTTGACAGGGCCCCACCCTTAATTTGTTCAACGATTTTTAGGTCATCACTATCTTGTTCACCTAATATGCTTGCGGTCACTTCAACATTGTTCCTAACTCATAGAATGGTGACTCCTTTTTTCATTTCTTGTATCATTTTTAAACTGAAAAAATTTTGATTATGAAGGAATGTTCGTGCATGACTTCGAAGTTTTAATGTATTTTAGGCGGCAGATCCGGTCCAGTTGCAGCCCAACCTCAATTTTTGCAGTCCACCTGGTCTGATTCGTTTGTCCACTAATCACGTGTTGTTTCTGTTTTGGATGAGAATTAGATTAACCCTAGGATTACACGAAAGTTATAATTATGCATAATATACCGAATGTGACGGAAACATCGTTGTTACTTTTAGTTCACGTAGCGATGTATCACAGAGATGTTTTGTCCAGACTATTTGAAGTCTGAGCCAGTAAACAATAATTGATCGTCCGGCTCAAGTTCATATATACTGAATGCGTTTTTTGTACCGCTCATTTTTTGCGTTCTCGTTTTGCGCATACAATGAGCGAATTGGAAAACGCAGATTTGGTAATTTGTTAGCCATGTGTGACCGGTATGCGATGCAGAGTAAACGCGTGGAATCACAGAATTTTTATACAGGGACAGTTATTTTTAGTTTTCTATTTAAGGAATACCTAGTAGTGAGAAAAACAGTGGAAGTCAGTTCAACGGTATTCCCTTGTTCTACAATAGGATATTATATTATAGCTGGGTGTTTGTTACTCGGATTAGAGAAGACTTTTTTATCCCTTTAAATGATTCTTGTGGAGGTCATCATCAAAATAGCCTTTTAGGTGCTCATGTGCACAGCAGTTCTAACTATCAATGAAATTCCTGGATCCTAGATGTGAATCTGTTCCAATGAAACGAATTAGTTTTTTCGCAAAATTGATAAAAAACTTCAGGAGTTCCTTTTACATAACATTCGTACTGGCTGCGTTATTTCCAGTTTTCCCACTTTTTACAAGCTCATTTCGAACAAACATTCTATTAATTTCCGCATGTTTTCACTGGGTTTTGAGAAAGAATTATTTTTATCCATTACATCCAGATTTACTTGCATATTTTCTACTGGACTTAACGTTCTTAAGTGGTGTGTTCCCGAATGTAGGACAACCAACTGGTATTCGTGCAAGTGACTTCATATAGCGGTAAATCGAATAATTAGGAAGCGTTCTGTTTATATTTTGCTGCCTTCCGAGTTGTCGTAGAGAACATGCGTCAGTCATTAGGTTATAGACAGAAGAACGCTCAATCAAGACCAGGGATTTGCCTACGCGAGACTTCCAAATGTCGTACCAAGTCTGCATGATTGACACATTCATTCCTCGCCGAGAGCACTGGGTGAACCTTCATGTTTACGATGTAAAGGAAGGGAATAGTTACTAACTGAAGTGACTAAGCGCACAAAACTTCCTTATTTAAATCATTCCGGAAATTGGAAACATTACAATCTCAACTAAGAACATTTCCCTTTGGACCACTTCACTACTTCTCAGCGCAACATGTAAATTGGTTGCCAGGTCGGGGTGATTCACTAGACCGTTTGAAAGTCTGTCTTATTCTTAATTTAAACTATCAACAATCGAAAAATAACAGATAACTAGTGGCCTTCATGCATTCTTCTGCAGGGTATTTGCCACAATTTTCCTCAGTTAAATTGGGGCAGCTGGTCTTGGTGATTATTTGAAAAAGAGAATTCTTTTTGTTTTCATGATCTCAAGTAGCCCGGAAGTGTGCAGGAATTCGTGGATGAAGCGTGTAAGTATGCCACGGAATAATGGTTATCTTACACCGCACTGGTTTTGGAAACCAGTCTTTAGTTTACAAGTGGGCATATCAAGACAGGCCGTTCTTGAGGGACGAATTGTGATATTGCGCCTGAATTAGGGGCGACGTTATACAACTTGGGCAAATTTTAGTTGGCGACTCAACAGAATCTTTCCCGTGAGATATTCTTCAGCTGAATGTGCTTCACAACTCCTGTCTGATAATTCAGTTGGCGGCAGTCATGCAACGTACGAAAGATAAATGTTAAAAAGAAATACAAATTTGCTAAAAAAGTATACATTGTGAAGTCGAGCCACTGGTGTTACACCTTTCCACAACTCAAATTCAAAATCTTCAGAACGTCCAAGTACGTCAGAAACATCAGCCAACCTAAAAACAAAGAGAAAGCACATACATATCAAAATTCCGTCCAACTAACAAATAATTTTATTACACTGGACTAGAATAATATGTGAACTGTTCGTCTGAGTCCCATGCTGCTACGTTATAGGTCTCCCAGAATGTGGAAGCTTAACCGTTCAAATGTAGTAATTTACCTCTGAGAAAAGAAGTTCTCATATAATGCAGACATTTTTACTCAGTCTCAAATTGTGTTTACCCACTACTGATGTTTATGAGACACACACGACTGAAGCTTCCAAATAATGCTGGTAATACTGTACGCTGCTTGTGGATTTTTCGGTATAAGCCTAATTCAGCTGCGGGACGAAAGTTCGACCAATGCTGTCGGTGTGTGTTTGTTTAATGACGAAAATTCTTATTGAAAGTTATCAAGCCCATCAAACATATTAACAATCATTTGGGTTCTATTCACTCACATGGACCGCTTTAATGGAGTGACGAATACTGAACACTGAGTGATAGAGAGTAGAACATCGAATGGTGATATTCTACTAATATCATATGTGTGGTGTGACAATAACGGCAGCAAAGAAAACCCTTGATTTTGTGTGTTATAATTTATTAGGAATCCACCTGTTTAGCTTGCGGACAACTGTTATGAGCCTGAAGTGTTTGGCTATCAGGATTAGACAGATCAACTAAACCGAATTTTTATATCGCGGAAATAATTCTTGGCGTTCAGTAGGTGTCCACAAACTAATGCGCTGATAAGATGATTGCATGACAGGACCATTAGCTCGTTTCCAGGAAAAGGACGGTCTATTTACAGAGTGGTAGGTTGTATGCTCGACAACAGACACCAGATTTATCACGGATGGGAGGAAATCAAAGTCGCAATAAATGTCTAAAAAGTGTCCGTTGCAGCCAACAATAAATTAGGTTTTGATCATATCATAGTTGACGGATAGTTATGTTGTTTCTTTGTCTTGTCCAAACAGCTGACTACCTTCTAATTTAAGTTGATTCATTTTAATTCCGCTTCGGAAGGATGACCTATGCAATCAAGCTTTTTGCATTGTTCTTTTTCTACATGTTAAATGGAATGACAAAATTTCATAAAAATGCCTGTTACCTAGTTTCCTTCTGAAAAGTGTCCTCAGGAAAGGTCACATCCATTTGTTTGCCCGCTTGAAACCCTCTTTAGATCGCAAGACGTTAGAAATGAACCGAAGTTAATCTGGACCAATCCCTTCGAAGAAACTCACAAATCAATCGGTGCCGCCCACAGAAAACGTTTTTCTGGGACGGGTATCTTGAAACTTTTCAGGGCTGTTTGTGAAAAATGAAATCTATACGATAGTTTTGAGGATGAACTGACCTAATACAAGGTCATACAAGATAAAGCAACGACGGCACTGTGATTCCTGTTTTTTTCTGACCCAATCATCCCTTAGAGAATGCCCTGTCACACACTGATTGGCCCAAAAGCATTTCACACCTTTAGGCTCTTGCAACTGGCTGAGATCGAGCAGGATTACTGGGAATGTGCTGTAGCTACTAGAACATATCTGTGAAACTGAAACGGGAAGCCATAGCGCTGCATTTCTGCTTTTTTTACTACCGAAAATCACGACAGCGACACAACCACATGAGGGTTGGGTAGTGTGAGCACCACTGATTTTCTTTTACCACTACGAATAGAAGAGTCTACTGTGCTAAACAGTCTCCCGCGGGTGCATAAAACAGTCCTTAACCTAACTAGAGTTTGGATGGACACAATTTTTTGACATCAGAGAAAAATTAGCTAAAGTACCTGCCTAGTTAAATATGCTGGAATAAATAAGTTGCCTTCGCACAGCAAGTGCTAGTTTGCTTCTGGCGGACTAGTTCTTATACGTACAGAACTCATACCGGCGAACGACACTCAACCAAGGCACACCATTAAGTTATGGAGGAAGACGCCTGAAATTTTCAGTAAGGCACGTGAGCAAAACACGTCACCAATACATGACATGCTGGTTGATGTTCAGCTACTAAGTTGCCGTTACTCAAGTCGGATTCATCAGGTACCCGTCAATGGAATGTTTTGATTAAACTTATGGTTGAATCTCGGAAAGCTCTCTGCTTAGTCTATCCAAAAATCTAAATAGAGAAGAAAAGCCCCGTGTGTCTTAGTTTTCTAGGATCCGGTCACCCACAGAATTGGAACTTTACTGTTTCGCAACAATCGGCACTAATTAGTAGTAGTAGACATTAAACTGGACTCTTGGTTTTCCTACTTTCACATCGGGTGCAAATTTGATAATTTGTCAACCACAAAAATGGTAGTAAAGCGGGTATTTCAAGGCGAGAAATAAGGAAATCATTATTGTGGAAATATGATCTGGAACTGTAATTTGCTGTCGGGGAGGAAAGCTACAAAGCGTCAAACTATCTTTCACTGGTAACATCTTAGAAGTGACCACGTTCAGAATAGATAACATCTGCTCGGTCTATGGTGGTCACTACAGGAGTGGTTAAATTTGTACCTAACCACTGGAAAGTTACCTTTAATCTCGTGTTTATCTGCAGTCCTGATGATGACACCTACATTTTTCATTGTCCAACTGGACATCACAACGTCGCATTCCTGGTCGCACACCCACAGGTGGTTGGTGTGTTTGTTGTACCAGTTTGGCAGTGATTAAATAATGCTTGTCGGTGATCACTCCTATGTTTTCAGACTGATTCACTAACCTCCTGACTACAACAAAATAGTAGTAAGTCCATCAACTTATCATGATTACCAGCGGTCCTTTCGTAAAAGCCATTTTCATAGGTCAACATGAAGTTTAATTTTATGCGGTGAAGAGTATAAATATGAGTGTAGAAGGCGAACCGTATATCATAGATTTGCCAACGTGTAGTTTATTTAAGATGAGCAGTATTGTCCCTCAGGGTGATTACGTGTTTTGGCTGCACATTCAGGCTAACTCTTCACGCTAATGCTAATGCATACTAATGATGCTATTAAGAAGTAAGCGAAATTCGGACCATTTTGTTTTTCAAAACGATTCGTTTTAGTTGCAGTGGGTGCTTGACGAGTGAACAGGTTGCGGGTTACTCAGGCTAGCAGTCACACTAGAGATACTCGGAAATGCGCAGCTTACCCTGAGGATTAGTATCTCGGCTCCTCGAAAATTTTCCTCTCTATGAGGTATTGTTTAGTTAAAGTCTCACGTGGAACTACTTACCAGAAATACGCCTTGTCAGCAAGGAGAAAAAGCATATTTTCCTGAATTTGCAATATAACTTTTCTATAGCGGGGCAAAAGGACAACTTTTGATGCCCACTTCTAGACCATCTTGGTGCAACTTATGTAATCAGGAAATGACATGGAACTATTGGAACGGGAACCAAGCAACGGAAGTCTGAAACGGTCTGTCTGTCTTGATTTCGATGGACAAATAATGTTCAGCATGACGCATCAAAACAAACCAACCCACTTCTTTGCTAAAGTTTTGGTTTTTAATTGTATGGGCCATAATAGGGCACTATGGGCACTTTCATATGTTTAAACTAGTTTCATGGAGGATACGACAAACTCTTATGTTTTCAGATGGCTTATGTACTTTTCCACTAGGAACACCATGCCAAACAAGCTTTAGTTGGCTGTTCCACAGTCAAAAATTCCTACATGAATGTCACTCATTTCCATCCAGCAAAAACGAAGAGGACCGTTTACTTTTTTATATGACGTATATCATGAATAGAAATGAAACCTAATAATGACCAAAGGTTTTATGTGGTGTTTTTCTATCTATACTTCGGAAACCCTAGCTGTTTAAAACGGTTTAAACTGCTAACTGAAGTGTCACCAGTTCGATGCATGCACGTCCATTTGGTGAGTCACAGCGAGAGTGAAAAGTTACCTACAATAGCCATGACCGGATTGCGTAGTTTCTCGCCAGTGACACAGTTGATCATATGCACTTCCAGACTCACATATCTGGGAAGAGAATCCATTTGCATAAGCTTGGCTGTTGTTGTTGCACCATACTTTGCAGTACATATGCATTTGAACATTCTTGAACGGAGCTTTTGCGCATAAAAGGTCACAGAAATTTTTCCATTCAATATCGAGGCCATCTAGCATTAAGGTTATTTCGGTTTTATTAATATCTTTGTGAAACGTCAGGTCTTGGTTCATGCCTGCTTCCAAATTACCAGACGAACGTGATAAGCAAGTATAAATATTTCCGTCTTCTCTTCCAGAGCTTCAGACTTCTGGTAGGTAAAATCCACGGAATGAGTATCGTTAAGTAACTTCATCAGTCAATACTTCCGCAACTGTTCTGTACTGTTTCTCCATGGACGTATCACAACGATAGGTAATTTAAGCGCTTTTGAAATGTTTGGAGACTGACATCTGTTCCATCTGTTCTCGAATGGGCCACTATCAAATAAATTCCCTGTCATCTTGCAGAAACCGCCCCTTTGGGTAACCACAATTACGCAAGTAAACGGCGCTGCTCCATGTGCCATTTATTGGCTGATGTGTCGCACGTTTGATATGACTTTCTGAACTCTTAATCGAACGAACCTAGTTTTCTTTAAAGTAACGGAGTTTGCTGCGATCTGAAGTGCGAACCTTTAGTTTGGACTTCTTGTTCTCAGACTTATTAGTCGGATTAGAAGCTCTCTGCATGAAAAGTTTGTAAACCTGTGAACGGATGTCGCAGTCACCCAGAGCAGTACATCAAGTTGGAAGTCTCCAAGGGTATGTAATCTTACTATATTTTCTTTTTATGTGAATACCATGTTCAACCATTAAAAACTACTTGTGGTGCCTCGCGAACGGCATCACTTGCATTGTTCTTTGTCTTGCTGCTCCCACGGCTCTATTTCACTCAGGCTACCAAGTGACAGTTCACAAGCCAGTGATGCTGTGGATTCAGATTTCACCTGAAAATAGGACTTGAACAATACAGTACCGTTTTAAGTCCACAAAACTAGTTCCTTTTGTTACACGTCTAATCAGGGCCTGCTTAGTGGACTACCATTATGCACTTCTTTTCGATTGCACTTCTTCACATGGTATTTTCTGACGAATTATAATGATTCTCACACGTTTTTGGAATGCTAAAATCCTGTAATAGTGATATTTTATCATAAAAGTTCGTATTTCTTCTATTTCATAAATTGTCTTTGCCATTCTCAGGCGTCCTGACTTCGTGCTTTCGATTGGCTCCCTTTCCGAACTTTCGGTCCCAAGTTTTATTCAACACCGAGTTGTAAGTTTCGTTGAAGCCTTTTCTCTAACAGAATTTGCAGACAAATTTAAACCGTCTAAACAAAGTCTTTCCCGCCCAAATGAACCCTTACTCTTCGCAAATATGCCTACTGGAGCCTTCTTTCTCTTCCACGTTATTGAACACTTCTTTCCAACTGACAATCCACTGACACGAATTTATCCAGCCTTAACACAATACTACTATATATTGTGGGTTTGGACTCTCGGAGTATATGCTGAGCTGAGAATGCTACCGTTTCTGCGTCCTACTTCTGATATGTATTTCGACTATACATATCTGGATTCTTCACGGATTCTGAAAATCAATTACATATCGTGGGTGAATCAGGAAAGAGTTTGGGATGGTGAGATGATAAGTTTTTCAGACTACTCCCATTATTTAGCGGAAACTAAGGTTCTCGTCGCACAAGTTGAAACAAAGCTGGATGAAGTTGGCTATCTAGACCAGGGCTCGACCTTCCTCTCTCTACGTCTGTCATACAGTGCTTGCTGTATCCTGGCTTTCGATGCATTGTTGAACAAACGAAGGTTCACGGGCTTTATCCTTGCACTTGGTTTATATTCAGAGTTCTTGTCTCTTCTACATTAGCTGCTATGTTGGTAACAATCCCTTCAACACAATAAACCTACATGTACGTATCAACGTGGGAGCATATTGCATCTGCATGGAATCAACATAATCGGAAACGAACCACCAAACTGTAGTTCTCACTTTAAGTATTAACCACTTAACGCGGTGGAATTGTTTACGTTCGATTGTGCATATCACATGAAGCCAATGCGGTGAACACTGCAGTTTGGCAGGGTATCCTCATTTGTTCATCCAAACATTTGTGACAGGTTTTAATGAGTATAAAAGAAGGTCGTGCAGCATCACAATTTGTCATTCGGATTACGTTTAACGAAATAATTGTTTCTGACGCGTAAAATGAACCTCCATCATCTGAGTTATGGTCGGGGGCGTTTTGTCTTCATTAAGTGTGTAACCAGTACAGTTATATCGAAATATGTCCCTAATCGAAGGTACAGGAGCGGAGAATCCTTAGGCGCGCAAACAACCTATAAAGTACACACTTAATGTTTAAAAAAGGTGCAGCGCTCTGTTCTCCAAGAAACACTTTCCACAATGGATTTTCTTCTAATGTTACCAACAGTTCCGTTCGCGATCTATTTCTCATGAAGTACTGCCAATATTTTTTATGGGTTATGACTTTTTGTAACATGAAACGACGTCGAATAATTTGTGATAATGCAAAATTTATCCCCTGAGTTAGATTGGTTTACAAATGTCCGTAGAACAGTTCTGGATTCCTACTCTCGTCGCCATGAGCACGCTTGGAATCCGAAATGGGATGTATCAATCAGGCAAAACTAATCAAAGTGAGCATATTACGCTCTCTCTGTCTCAAATTCTGCTATACACGGTGGGGATCTGTCCTATTGTGGAAATTGATAAGGCTTAAGGCGTTTGTTTGAGAAGAGTTTTCGGTTTGTACCTCACAATATGGCTGTGACGTAGGAAGACCCGTTAATATGAGGGTAGTACAAAAACAGTAGTGCTTTATTCTGAACCGGTTATCATACGCTTAGTTATTCCCCACTGTATTTCTCATATGATGTAACTGAGCCGGTGTCGTATCACTCTACGGTAGTAAGCATTGGAATACATGTTCGGAAATCTTCAAACAAGAGGGGGGGTCTTTGAAACGAAGACATTATCTGTCAAGTAGAAACGTGAGGACTGTGCTCTCCTGATCAGCATCCAGGATGGCGGAGCCAGCTCTAAGCTGTCGAAGAATTTTGAGCAACCTTATGAGTAATCCTCCAAAGAATTACTTCCTCACTTTGGTGTTCGTACATGTTTACTGCTATCCAGAAATTATGTCCATCACATCTTGTAATTCAACTGCAGGTTGAAATTTATTGACACTTTGGGTACGACAAATCTTTCTGAAAACCAACAGCTTTAGCTCCATTAAAAAAAGAGTATAGTTTTGAAGACATATCAGAGAATATAAATTGCAAACTTTTGCCTTAATCTGGGAAAACACTTGATGCTTAAAAGTCCCTTTTCCAATCCACGGATCTCAATAGCCTCTGCAGGCTACTTACTGGATGCACCGGCAGTAGTGCACTACTGAATACCTCACTCTTCCCGCTACGAACAGTTCCTCATTAATTTATTGCCAAGACGGGGAACTGCCGTTATTGAAAACGGATAGGCGAAAACTTCCGATGAATTTTGGGGAATGCAACAGGAGAAACGAAATTAAAATACCACTGTGTCAGTTTATTCACAAAACTACAAAGTGAAGTTCAAGTAAGCCGTGTTACTGGCTAATGCTTCCGGGGACTGTTTTAGTCAATTCGACACACTTCCTAAAACCTACCTATGCTAACATGGGTTTTCTTTCATGCTCGTGCGCCTGTTAACTAAAACTCAGAAGGAAGAAGGCATGGCATAGCTGAGTATCACGACCGGCAACAAAAGGGGGTGCAGAAGACTTAAATAATTTGAATTCTCGTCCTTTAAGGATAGAACTATTCATACACAATGAGATTTTTTTTTCGTTACTAAGATGGCGGTCGGTGTCCTTGCCACTGATTCTATTTATTACCGAAGACGGTCGCCTAGTAGTGAACATTACCATGAAAAGATCGTGAAATCCTGTCAATTTTCAGGGCGTGCAACACTACTTACCCCATTGTCAGGCATTAGGGGGCATGACATACGGTTAACAACTAAGAGAACAAGCCTATTCCACAAGAATGTTCAAGTTGTTGTTGTTTTTGTTCTAGACATGAGCCTTCGTCTCAAATTTGAGGTGAAATTCGATCAAGTCATCTTTGGTCTCTACTAAGTACCTTAGCTTTTACATCCTCTGAGACTTCTTCACACTGTTTGTTGACAGTTTCTGGTATCTTTTACATTGTATTTCTGGGAGATCTTAAATTTTCCAAGTGAATCTGTGAAGGCGCGCCCCCTCGTTTTTGGTTACGTACCGATTAGGTGGGATAGATTGATTACTGCCTGTTTTTCAGATATCAGTTTGTTCATCCTGATGGTTTCAAGTGTGATAAGCTGAAAATGCATAATATCTTCAAGAAATACACTCATTTGCAAATCAATTTGGTTTTGCGAGAGACTCACCTGGAACCCAGCTGAATCTCTTGTTTGTGATGTTTCCATGCAACTGAATGTGCTGCACCAGGCCGCCTCATGTTCCAGTTGCTACGATATTCGAGATATCGCGATGCATGTAATTTTACGCAATGTACTACTGAAAATACATAATATCTTAGCTAAAATGAGCGATGTTGAGGGGCTATCTGTGGGAAGATAATAATATTGCCATACGTCTAACCAGAAAACACTTGCCCATTCTGAGCTAAGAGGTTTTGAATGTAATAAGTGAGGGACATTTTCCCTGTTATCTTTCATCTAATCTTCGGTTAATGAGTGATTTTCAAGGCTAGGACAGACTTCAGTCGCCGATATAAGGCTACTTAGCCTCAAAAAATTTCGAACACTAGGAGGATCCATTATAAATTTTTTCTCTGTTCATTTTGTTTTTCTCATTTATTATAATTTTGTATTGTCAAGTGATCCTAGCTAAATGCAAGAGAGTACATGTCGCTTTAAAATTTAGAAGCAATCTTGACGCAACCAAAAAGATGCCCCTGTTAAAGTGTTCAAACATAGATAAAGAATTAAAAACGGTGGATGATGTACAGTATTTATAAACAGACCTCCGTAGAATATTCGGTTGCTCTTTCATGGACATTTCATCCAGTCGAACGAATGTAGGTAATGAAAAACAGGACATCACAACATTTAAGTTTATTAAATCAATAGCGATTCCACTGATCCGCTTATAACAACATCCGTGTCGGACATTTTTTTTTTGAATGTGGGAAGCCCGTACGTGTGCACATAAAGGTCGCTTGGTTTTTCTGAACGGCACCGACAAAATTTAGACGTTCGCGAGTTTTGCTAGTAAAGCCAGGTTGAGACCATGAAAGTTCAAAGACATTTAACAGCGATGTTAGAAGACTTTACAATGGAAAGCGACCCCATAAAACAACAATAAGTTACTCCTAAATGGAAATTTATTATTGGAAGAAATGCGTATATTTTGGGTACCCTTCCATCAGTCTGCTGAGTTCGCGTGTTGCAAGAAAGGAAGAGCCTGACGAAGGACAATCTACTCGATAGCCGAACGGTGTCACGTCGACTGGGACTGTCTACTTTAGGACAGCTTCACAGAAAACTGTTGTCCCCACACGTCACACAGAATACAGACCAATAAAAAGGTCGCAGCTTCTCCGGCGTTCTTGATGTGCGCTAGAAAGCATCATTGCTGAAATGTAAAAGAAGGTAACTGCTCTATTTTCCACCCTAAACACAAGAATGCATGAGGAAAGATGAAGGGTCAAACTGACATCGTAAGTCGTGTTCTGTGATCGTCACTTTCTTTTGAAGGATTTTGTGCTCCTGACAATTGTGATGAATATGAGTATTGGAGAATGATGGTTATATGGTTGCATAGTTTCATGGTTTTCAAAATATGTCACGCATTCCTGAAAGAAGTAAAGGTGTCCTGTAAAGGTGCTAAATATAAAAACAATGACGTATTGTAAACGTTTGCCTGTGAAGTTGTTACATATCATCGTTTATTCTAAGAAGTAAGTTATTCATACATGGTTTCAACTGCAAATGACGGAAGAAGTTTTCAATGATTCCGAAATTAAGATGCCTCCAGGCAGTGAACAATATTACTTGTCCATGAGAAGACTGAATATTACAACGAATGTGAGAAGCATTTGTAATGTGAGGGAATGAGCAACTGACTATCCTCTCCCAAGTGTGCGAAATATGCAGCGTAGGTTGATAATAGCATAAAAAAGCGAGTTCGCACTGATTTGGTCGTAATTTATGCGTACCATGTCCTTCTTCTGAGAAAATTATGCTCAATTGTTCGACAGCCCACGACCGGTTTCGCCCTTCTTGGGGCTCATCAGGTAGGCGCAGTCCCCGAGTTTCCGTCAACCTTATGTTCTACTTGAAACCAAATTGCACGAAATTGGCGAAATACACTCATCTGCAAACAAATTTGGTTTTGCGAGAGACTCACCTGGAACCCAGCTGAATCTCTCGTTTGTGATGTTTCCAGGCAACTGAATGTGCTGCACCAGGCCGCCTCATTTTTTCAGTTGCTACGATATTCGAGATATCGTGATACATGTATATTCGTAATGCACTACAGATGAGTGTATTTCGCCAATTTCGTGCAATTTGGTTTCAAGTAGAACATAAGGTTGACGGAAACTCGGGGACTGCGCCTACCTGATGAGCCCCAAGAAGGGCGAAACCGGTCGTGGGCTGTCGAAGAATTTTCAGCAACCTTATGAGTAGTGCATTACGAATATACATGTATCGCGATATCTCGAATATCGTAGCAACTGAAAAAATGAGGCGGCCTGGTGCAGCACATTCAGTTGCCTGGAAACATCACAAACGAGAGATTCAGCTGGGTTCCAGGTGAGTCTCTCGCAAAACCAAATTTGTTTGCAGATGAGTGTATTATGCTCAATTGTGCCCAAATATTGCAGTGCATTAGGTTTATTGGACGCATTTCTACCCTTGAAAGAGTAGATTTCCAGGAAAAAGGCTACCTCTCAGGACAGATGCATCTAAGCAGACATAGGCCGGCCGTCTGGTTAAAACCTTCTTTCTCTTGAGCATACCATCCAGTATTCAAAATTAGAATTTTGGCTCACGTGCAGTGACGATAAAGGTTAGCTCTTCGGAGACCGTTAACCAGGATACAGCTAACGCCAGGACTGCGTTTGAATCAACGCAGCAGTGCACTTTGGGTTGAGTGTTCTATCGCGCCATTGAAATTATTCGTTTCATGGATCTGACATTGTAGGACGCACGAAATGTGCAAAGGTGCACTAAAGTGTGATCAAGATGATTTTGTGTGATGACAAACCACACACAAAGAGTGTAACCTGGTGTGTTACGTTAACCGTATTGAACGTTTATTTTTGCTCAGGACACTGGGTTGCATTCTAGGCAACGCATTATAACGTCGTTTTGAAAAGCTCTTTTTCTTCTCCCTTTCTTCAAGAGTTCAGCACACCCTAAGTCCAACTTGACGGCAGATCATATCATAGAGATATTTATAATTCTGAAGGATACAACTGTTGATGTGTAGTCGAGTTTTAGTATGTTCGAAACAGCCTTCGATAAAAACATGCGCTCGCCGACTGGGCTTAGATAGCAACATGATACCGGTGAAAAAAACAACCAACAAACTTTCAGATAAATGACGAGCGCGGCTTTCGCTGGCCAGTTCTTCTTGGGAGAGGGGTAGGTTAACACAGTTTATTATTTTTCTCATCATATAATCGGCCGACATGATGGTCGGCTTGTACTGATTTGTGTTGAAGAAACCTAGTGGCACATCGACATGAATAGTGACCAATGGAAAGGTTCGGAAAATGTTGGCTTTCTAATAATAGAGCAAAATGAATAGAAAAATAGCGGCCCCGTGTGACGTATGTATCGGCTTAAAATAGAACGCAAATCTATGTGTATTCTTATCAGTCTCCAGATGTGGTCAAAGTTTAACATCTTACCATGCGCTGCACCCAGGAAATTTTGGGCTAACCTTACCAATGAAAGTTAAGTAGGGTCTAACCCTTCTTGCCATGATCATTTGAGATGATGAACAGCGGACCTATCTGATAGCATGTTGGATTAATCAATAAAAAATTTTCTGATGCACGCCCAGACAATGAGATGGTAAAACTAGCACCGAAAATATTGTATCATGTTTCTAGCCATGAAGCGTGTCACATCACAGTTTGTGTAACTCATATGGCCTTTCGATATCTTCTGTCAATGATGAACTGACAACCATCGGGCAAACTCATTAACGAGGATAGAGCCACAAAGTGACTGGTGTTTTTCACCCGGTTCCGAGCAACAAAAGCAGTTGGTTTAAAGACTCTCCTAGCAGCCCACTCAGTACAAACTAACATGATTGTATGGTCAACGGGCGCAAATTCAGCGTCATTCTTCAGATGCTTTCCATGAACATTGGTGGCCAATTCAGGACAGGCGCTGAAAAACAACCGAAAAGTGTAAACAGGCTCAACAACAGATCGGACGGACAAATGTACCGAATAGCGAAAGGACAAGAAACAAAAAAAAAATCTCTCAGCTAGTACAGGACCATAGGAATCCAGAAGAATTGAGACAATTCCGTTACTATCAGCGGACGGAGGACGCATCGATGTCGTAGTAGACAAAGCAAATTATAATGAAGAGGCCATAAAATGCTACATAAGCCAGCTTTGTACGTCATTCCTGTAGTGGAAGGAAGCCATCGTCATCGCTTACAATATCCAGTAGCCACTGGACCAGTCGATGTAACAGAAACTTTGACACACATGTTGTTTACTACAATAAAGACACAAGAGCAGTTGGATAAAAATATCATGGATGGCTCAGCGCAAACAAAACTCTTATATCTTACCAGACCCATGAATTAGAATTTGCTGTGCAAGGAGCAGACCTCTGAGCGGTGCGTACAACCAGTGCAAATTAACAGTATTCAAACAAGCTTTCTGGGGTAGTGCAATACATTTACCGTTTACAAGTGCAGTATGCCCGCCGCATCAGGATACTTGAAAAGGTTGGGAACTCAGTAGATCTAAAGACCTACTGGCTACATATAAAACAACCAACGTACTCGCAGCCAGCTTGAGAAGGCTTCAAATGAAAGAGGTATCACTGAATTGCAAACAGGAAGGATGAAATAAAAGAAGATGAACGGAGATGTAACTCCTGAGGTACCACAGCCAGCTGGTTGAGTAGTCGAGGCGGCAATTACTTGTCTGGTTTGCAGTCTGGCAAAAATGAAGATGTCTTGCAAAGGTTCAAGCATGTCATGGGCGCGCAAGCGTTTAAAGTAAAACGAAGAATACAGAAGATGAGCGTAATCGCAGTGCAGTGTTCACTGAGTTTTCGCCCGGATGTACGACATTTTGGGAAAATTCCCAGAAGTAGCAAATGATCTGCTAACGAATGAAGGCTGTGTGCATTCCAGTTGCGCTAGTTGAGTCAAGCCTAACGAACAGCCGATAACCGCGCCCTGAAGAAACTGTGCTTCGGCCAGCTAAAGAATAAAGTTAAAACCCCAGAACCGTCAAAACTCCATTGCTGCGGCAGCCTTCAGGTGATTTTGAAAAAGAACCGCAATTTCAGGACTTGGAACTTGACAGAACACCCTGGGTAAAAGTTACTGATGTTGGATTGACGAGCTTCAAGAGTTGACGTATATCAAACTGCGAACAGAAGAGGGCCATACAAGCGTATTCACCACAATATGGACTCCTGCAGATTGTAAGCGCAGTTGTTTGGGTAGAAATAGACTCGCCGGGCAGGTAACTTCACTCAGAACCACCAAAGAAACAACAGTGTTTTGCTTAAGGTACGTTTTATCTTATTTCTGATTAATACAGGATATAATCTGCTGTCATACTAGGAAATAACACATCAAAAGTCGTCTTCTGAATGCGTTGCCACCCGACTACACCATCTTAACCTCGAAGGCATCCTCCAGGGAACACTGTTAACATAACTTGAGGGCAATAACGAATGGTACTAAACTGCCGTCTACACCATCTCACTTTTTGGCTGCAACTGTCCCTAAGTATTTATGTACCCACACTTCCCCGTATAACACTTTAATTGTTCTCATTTCAGCTTTTTATCCCATGAAGTTGGAGACCGTCAAGACACAGTTTCAGACTGTCATGCCGTTTGACAGTCTCCTTTATATCTTCTGATTTCATTTCTTTGACACCGCTAGCTGTTCTCTTGATGAAAATGCTTTGTTATCTCGTCACTAAGACAGCTTGGTAAGATAAAAGTATCTCTATCTACCTAGTGGCGCAGGGTAACCATTGCTGGTGCTTACCACTGTGAAGTCATGCCTCAGCCGGAAGACGGCTCTAAACAGAACCACGAGATTTAACCTACAAGTCTTATTCATTCGGGCATACATTGGCGTCAGCAACTTGTTCTGCTTTTTTGTACAAAGCGATTGTGACCCACTTGGGGTGCCACTGTTGACCACCGAATGGACATATGATGCCATTCAAACATTTACTACACTCATAATAAATCATTTTACCGCATAGTAACCATAAACGTCAGGCTACAAACCCTCCGTAATGCTACCCGACCTACCTAGATAATAACCGCAGACCATATGAACCCTTAGACTAACGCAGCAACGTTGGATGAATCAGTGCGCTTATCTGAATGTTGTGCCTAATCGTCGGACAGGAACACATGAAAATTCGTACGTGTAGGAGCGCAATGCGTCTCGGTTTTGGGCGCGAAGAAAAGCCAACAGACAATTTGCATCTGGCTAGCCAAATGAAATGCAATGCAGCCCACCCACCGGAAGAATCAGATAGCATCTGACTGAGGAGGTGGTGTGGTACTGACCAGGTTATTTATGTAGCAGCCGACAAGCCTGAGCTGTGCTGAATGCCCTGGTTAGATTCAATGGTTACCGTGATTCTATTAATACGACTGGCGAGGAATCATCCAATGGAAATCTAGCAGTACACGTTTAGTCTGGCTGGTATCGGTTATCCTGGTCTGATGTGTGCATATTACAACGATTAGCTTTTTAACTGCGATCACTCAGATCATTATTTAGCTGTTTATAGGAACCGGGGAAGAACACCACCGAGATATATTCTTTGAACGGTACACATTAAGTCCCAGTCGCCTCAAGAGATTTCGGCAAGGTATTCCTCACTGTGGTTTCCTAGGTTTTAAATTGGCTACTGGGAAATTTACGATGGAATTCTTATTTTTTTCGTAACCCATCAAGCTGAAATACTCCTCCTACTCCTCCTCATCGCCATCATCAACATCATCGTCGACCTCATCATCAGCATCATCATAGACAATAACATCAGTATTAACATTGATTCTTCACTGCTGTACAACAACAAATTCAATTTATCTAACTATATTTAGAGCCTCGAATGTTAACAAGGTGGGTGAAATTAGCTCAAGGAAAGGGTCGTTGTCGTCCAACATCATCATCATCATCAACATCATCATTATAGACCCTAACATCAGTATTAACGTTGATTCTTCACTACCGTACAACAACAAAGTTGATTTATCGAATTATATTTAGAGCCTTAGAGTGGAAGGAAGAGAAAAGAGTGGGTAAACGAGAGGACCTGGTGTTGGTATATCGCATGCATTCTGAGGTACCTGCACCTCAAAGCGCTCAATCAGCACAAATGCCACTGTCAACGATTAGCCGCCATTCTTGCAGTGTTCTCAGCAAAGCGCAGGTAGGGGTCATTGGGAGAAGTTCGTTCGATTTCTAGATCCACTAGCCTCTTAATGGCTAAGTGAGGTTTACTCCTTTTGTGTAGACTGGATAAGTACAAGCAAAAGCAGCAGCGGACAAGTACATGGTCGGAGCTCACTTTGGTATTCTAGAGGGAATGGCAGGCAGTTATCAATCCTCGCTAACGGTAACTGACGGAGACGTGGTCAAGTTGGATGCGTTGGTAAGCACCACGTTGTCAAGCAACTTCTGTCCCGGAAGTTCGTTCTAAGAAGGAACAGCCTGTGATTAGCACACACCTGCGCAGACGCTCTGTTTCCACGGGTCACGTGTTCAACCTAAGATGACCCCCAAATGGGCCTCAGAAAGGCTTAGTCTACCTACATGGGCGTTCATGTCAACAGTAACCACAATGGTGTTTATGCTTCAAGCCCGTTGTAAGATAGAACCTAGAGCGTCATAGAAATTGTTTTTGGCAGATTCAGTTCCACAGTCCGTTAGGGCGTAAGCAGATGTACCTCACCTTTTCGAGATCCTTTCACAGACTTTGTCGAGCGAACCGGTTAGAGGTGACTATCAGTGAATATCCAGTCAAGTAGAGACGCCTACGCTCAATCGCTTAATACAAAATCCATTCCAAAATATCCAGCTGCAGCGGCCTCCACATCACCAAAGGTTCGCAGCAGAAACCTGGAAAAGAACCAGGGGGAAGTTTGCTGATTTACAGCGGACTTCCCCTTGGTTCTTTTCAGTATTGTGGCATAAAAGCGGCAAAAAGCCGCAAAAATGTACACAGACACATTGATGCACGCATCCAACAGTCGAAATTAGGTTTCTCCCCTCCACTAGGTTAATTAGGTTCACAGAGCCAGCCGATAGACCAGTTGACTGCGATGTCTCAAACATGGTAGACCAGTTCACCTGCATTTCCGATGACCAATGAATAGGCAGAAACAAACCGATATCCATATCAACGAATCGGTGACCATTTCTGAGGTCAGTACTTATAGCTGAAGTTAGGGCTGAAAACAAAGAGTCAGCTCGATTGCCACTGCCCCTCAGTTAAGATACTGGGACGAAACACGTGCTCGAAGAGTAAAGCGTACAGGGTTAATATAATGTAGTGTTGACATGAATAACTGGCATCCGGTTATGGACCAGTTTTTGATTCTGAGTTTAACCAGGAATTTGTCAGTGACGCTTCGAAATTTTGGTGCTCTGTGCATTTTCCCGTTCCGTTTGGGATTCCATTTAAATTAAAGCAACTCACTTAGGCTAAAGACAAACCCAATGTAACACTGAATGATATCCGCATTGTCACACTGGTAACTAACATCCATGAATCTAGCCTGATTCATCAAAGTTTGTTCTTCATCTCACGTACAGTTTTTAGCTTTGAGTTCAAGCCCAAATAAAATATTTCCAAATGTACTATATATGTAATGATCAAAAACACAATCACCTGTTCGGAGAAGCAGGTAACATGTCAGTCACTACGTTATTGGGGAGGCTAAGTATTTCGAAGTAAAACAGGAAACTTTCCACTTGATAGGTTAGTTTATGAACGTTTGAGCAGTAATTCTTCTCTATACTGCAAAAATACACTGGAACTATTGAGTGAAATTTGTGGGCGCCGTGTTCACTGTCGTTTTTCTCACTAAATATGCACGAACAGCATCAGAGACAGGGACTAATTGTGAATATGAAACGCGTCCGCCGGAATAATGCTGTACCAACTTCTAAAAACAAGCGATGTTGGTTCGGAAGTATTCAAATGTTACTTCAGCCTGATACAATAAGTTTGCTTGAATAGGTGTTTGGGGGCTGTGGATGCCATTTTGCAAAAGGAGACATGACTATACCGAAAGGATCCTTCTCGTTAAGTTTTCGTCAAAGTTTTGAAGGACATCCATTTTCTACTGGTGAAATTTAATAACGTAAGCTTGAGTGAATCAATATTCAAGGCAACATATTTGTTCTGTTGATTTTAATCAAATAAACTGAATAATTACCAAGGAAGTTCAATAAATAAGCAATGAGCACAGGATAATTCATAGCACACCAACACTTATAACCAAGGGCAATTACCGCTGATACTTTTAGGCGTTTCGTGGGCTAATATGATGCCCCATAGACTTCAAAAAAGTTTGCTAATGATAAATAAACTTAAGGACATAAATTACACACAAATACCAAGTCCCCATCTAATTAGGTGCATTTCCTTGGATTTAACTGTCCCACTTTTAAACCTCTGGCCATTGTCACAATGATCGAAAAGAAAATGTTTTAGAAACATCTTTTTCTACAGATACTTTCACTTGCAAACGAATTTGGTTTTGTCAGGAGACCCAACATAATCTAGCTGGATTTATCGTTTCAGAAGAGTTGGTATGAACATTCACGTGTTGTTTGCTATCTTAGACTTAAATGTGTACACAGTTTTATCAGCCAGTGTTCTTATTTGGTCAATGGAACAATTATCGGTGACCATTATCAGCCCTAAGTTCCTTTGCGGAGGTTTTATCCCAAGCAAGTTATGGGTAGCTATAAGGGATGTGAAAGTTAATTGTCAACGCTCCCTCGGTCTTAACTATAACAATTTTGTGAAGCTACACAGCAATTTTTCTCTTACCATTTGAATGCTGTCGACGGCTTTCAGTAAAAAAGCATTCTCCACTACGGTATAGAATCATCTACCGGATACTGCTAATGGGTTACAGAATCAGAAATAACACGATGCCCCGTAGTTCAATGCAGAATCATGTTCATGCGTCAGTCCACTGTATTAAAATGCCACCTGTGATTTCGTGGCAACGATAATTTGCAGTCAGAAGCATCAAAGATAACATCAGCTGTTTCAGAACTCAACATCGAAATTAAAAAAGGAAACTAACGAGTCTAAGTACTGAGTGAAAAACTGGAGTTAGGTAGACAATGGTGTCGCGATTTTGTGCTAATGCGAATCTAGTGTTAAATTTAGCGGACTTACCAAACGGCGTCAACAGCTTGTGCGTACAATAAATAAAGGTCTTGCAATACGGTTAATTTAAGTTTCCACGACGACTGTGATAAATGATCGTGTTCTAGTATGCATGCATTACATAGACATGAACAGAACAAATCAAATTGCAAAGTTATATTCCGCTTATTCTGATTTTGGTTGGGACTGGCGGAGAAAATGGCTTTTCTTTTTAGGGCTTGCACAATTAACTTAGTTTGCTTCTCCCTTTACTCGGTGAGCTGAATTAGCCAGTGACGTCTACTCATAAGCCCTGCGTTAGAATCAGAGTTCTGCAAGTGCACTAGCCGATAGGTCTGATTATATCACTATTTGCTTGAAAAACATCTCAGTACCAGATGTTGAAAAATAGTATCTTCGAGATCAGTACTGAGAAAAAAAAGCTTTCTTATCCAACATTTGTGCCAATTTCGCACGTTTTGGTTCTGCAGGTAATCGGACGACTTTATTTAAACCTGAAAGATGTCCTTGCTGTGTATGCTTACTATGTATATTGGGCCTTGTTTTTTAAACCATTTCTAAAAAGATTCGGCGAGGAGATAAAAATTCTCGGGAGTTTCTACTGCTATATATCCAGTTCCAACAACGGCAACGTACATAGTGGCTAAAACTTGAATCTTCAACCAAATAGCTGTTGAAGTTAGGAATTGATTACTCAGATTCCCTGGCGCACGCTTATTCGATGAGCCTAAAACAGGATGAAATTGGTGGTAAGCTGTCATCGAATTCCGAACCATACCATATTTAGCATAAAAGAAGTTCGGTTGTTTCACTTCAGTGGTGGACAAATAACTGTTAACACCGATCAAGAAGACAGAACCATTTGATTGCACGAATATCGAGGAGTGAACAGTGGGTTACAGTTTAGTAAAGGTTTGATGACGTAGGGGGGCGCAAAAAGAGGTAATCCACAACTGCCTAAGAACTTGTATTTTATGACCTGGAAACTGGAGAGTCGAAGAGCTAAACCATTGACACGAAATTGCAGTTTTATTCGCTGTCGTAATGCCCTTGTCGAGAGGCCATAGAGTTTTGTTTAAAAAATTATTTGTGATAAACCCCAACACGAAATATCACTTGAATAGTGTACGACACATGGGATGAATTGTTCATAAACATTAGCTGCTGGTTCCCTGAAAACAAACAGCTTTCGGCAGTGAAATTCTAGCAAGCAACTTATTTCGTGAAGAGTGAATACTCTATGATTCAAGTGATATAAGCAAATCTATCTGTTTCGTTCGAACCTATCTGATTTGAAAACTGAAAAACCAGATTAATTGGAGTAGGTCGGTTAATAAATAATGTGGGTTGGTTTCGACACATTGAAAGCTCAAGGAGTGACTCATTCTCTAGGTCTATCAGAAGGAGGGCGTTACCTGATTTTTGCCAGACAAGCACAACTGTCTGTTGCACAGAGAGACGCTTGGTAGAATCATCGAACATTGGGATTGATTTCTGCCAGACAGCGCGTAATTTCGTGTGGGATGTTTTTGAACGAATGTCCAATGACTGTGCAAAGTAGTAACAAGAGTCACACGCGCAGGTAGGTGAATTAATGCACGTCCAGCAAATTTTGGATAGACTTTGATATAAGTCCCCACGATGCTGTTAGCACATCGATGACTCTTTCAAGTATGCTTCTAACCGAGTCTGGAGTCATACAAAATGCATTCCAGCTACCTGCGAGGCAGATTTATCTGGCATACTCTGGGCCACATCATAAAATGTCGTATAGAACCCACTGCATAGAAATGCATTGTGGTATACGCAAACAACTATCGGAGCTTGAAATGAAAATTCACTGCGATTTTCGTCACCTTGGCTCTTAGACACGAGCTGAGAGATTAGGCGGTATTCCCGCTTCAAGGAGATTTTATAACGTATTCTTGGTAGGATGGTTTCCTTAAAATAGAGTAAACGATACACTCCTATTGCATTGATTTCGAACTGACTTTATGAAATATTACTTGTTTTTAGGTCCTTCTAAACAGCATTTGTCAGGTTAGGCAGAAATAACTGCTCCGGGTATTTGATAGCTATTGCACACTCGTGAATTATACATACCGGAAAGGAACCAGTTGACAAGGTGATTTTTGATGTAGACGTACTTTTATAGCACCAATACAAAATACCTATTGCTGGGAATGCAAGAATTATTTAGCTATCGTACACCGCTTTGCCCCATTCTCCGGCTTTTTTACCCATAACGGGTATCTCAGCCTGAAAATGTCCTGACAAAAAGTCCCGCGTGCGTAGCTAAGTTATAAGTAAATTCACATGAGGTCAAGTCAAGTCCATGATTGACTAGATCCTCGAACTGGCGTCACTGATACCAAAACTTAACGCACAACCTGTATCACTCATTGGATGAGTTTACCCATGGAGTTCAATCAGAAGAGACTAAGTTTACGGCATCTCTGATCGGACTCGCAAGCAATATTCAACAACTTTGTGACTGCTAGTCTTGTCTAACATACCAAATACTTTCCGAGCTTTTCCATACTATATGCAGTAGACACCTCGAACACAAAACACCCTGGCCACACCCTGACAACACGGAGCAAAGGTGAAAGCCCTGGCACTTAGCAGTGTGAAGATACTATCGTGGCAATTTGTGATGAACCTGTTGTTGATGAAATAAGTGACAGACATGTGGAGGTCCTGAAGTATTCTCCGATTGTCAACTAAGGAAACTTGAGAATTCCCCCCAAAGGTAAAAGGAGGAGCGTTCCCCTTTCTTCAGCCTAACCCAGTAGTTTTCATACGTTTCTCTACTTATATTCGTGGGTGGGGATTCTATAAGAAATTGCGGTGTATCACTGTGCCCAAGGAATGTAAAATAAGTCAGTGGCATTCCATGGCGTGAAATGAGTCCGTTATCTTCATCAACTGAACTTTTGTTGGAATACTTATAATACTACTGGTCAAACCCAAAATCTGCACGACCAAAATATGCTCATGCAGTTGAAGTAGCACTAAACCGAACATCTGCCAACGAAATTTCTTCACAAAGTATATTTGACCAGTGTTTTAAAAAATTCCCGTCAAATATACCCGCCTCAAACTGACCACAATTTTTTTTGTGTGGCATACTTTGCGGACTACGATTTGGGTTGCTTTGAGGCACCGAAACACATTTTGGAATGCAACTGATTTATGTCATAATTATGTAGTCATACAGAGGGAAAAATTTGGCGTGGGTGTGTGTGAACGAGTGGCATGACTTCAAGCGCGTGTTAGAATGCCACATATATGTAGGCTGGACTTGAGGTGTAATTTTGAAGTCCTTATTTTACTGTTGCACATCTTTTCTTCCTTCTTGCAAAAGTACAAAGCAAATCAAAAGAAAGCGTAACTCGCTGAGTCTTCTGGTGAGAAAACTTTGCTCCAGAAAAATAAACGGACGGAAAATCGCACACTGATTGAAACTACCTAAGAAGGTTATGACTGTCGTTAAGTCGCCAATGTCTCCATTGCCAGGCAAGAGGTGCAGTCAATAAAGAATAGGTGCGAGTGGCTTGGACAAAGGTTTGCTGAGTAACGAATCAAATTATAACCAAAGCTGGATAGTTTCATCAGAAAAATACGCCAACTTTAGATGACCAGTATTTGACACCATCAATCATGTTTGACTTTTGGCACTTTTTTGAAAAAAAACGCAGCTTAGCCGGTAGTGATTGTAGTAGCTTGAAAGGGAGCTTTGATGGTACATCAACAAAGACTAATGGCTCATTAGCCGTCGTGGTCGCCTATATTTTCAAAAGACAAACGATAATGGCAATTCTCTGGGGGAAGCAAAACTTCCGGGTGAGTCACAGACTAAATGGATGCACATTTGTTTCCATTTGTTTGAGACTTGAAGATGCGGACGCTTGTCTTCCTGGAGACTCAGGCATAGGCATGAATGATACCTGGCACGTTAGAAAAAAAGCAAGTTTATCTGAGGTACATTTTGTCTTCAGACAAAATGCGCGTAACCGTAAGCGGTGGTGGCGATCCTAGATCACCAACCAATTGTAATACATCGTTTTATAGTATGAAGTGCGTGAAATCAAGATAAGGTGTACGCTTCAGAGATCTAGTCTTGAATTAAAGAGGAACAAGGGATGTACCCCACAGTAATTGAGCACAACGAAGTGCATTGGCTTTGCTTTATGCTCTGAGCTGTAGTCGCTGAAAATCGCGATACAGAAGGAAGTGTCCAACTGTATGACAAAGTTAACCGTCCCTTTTAAAGCACGCTATTTCTCACTATTCTCATTATTCAGCGGTATCCTAAACCAAAGTTCCACAAAATCTTGTCAGACCTAAAAGTCGTGATGTGTCATGCGAGGACTCAGCCGGTGACGAAAAGCACTCCAAATTCCAGTAAAAACCCTGATCATGCAGTCACGGGATCACGAGTGAAGCATCACTTTAGGTCGTGGCCAAATTATTACAGAAGACTGAAAACAAGCCAGGTGAATAAGAGAGAGGCGACTACGAGAAATGACCGGTAAAAATAATCAGGTTTGATTAGGATGGGCCCACGGAATGAATGAATAACACCTGTTAGGACAACCCGCGTGAGAATTTCGAATGGACACCGGCTGAACCCTCCGCACAGTATATTTGTTTCAAATATGGTGGTAAAATAATTGCACACCAAACCGTTGACTAGTGGCTAGTGCACTGTCATACCCAAGATTATGAAGTCCTTAGTAGACTGGTAGGCCCATCAAACAAATTGCAATCAGACAGTAAAACTGTATGGCCCAGTGTAAGATAGGAACAAATTAAAAAAACACCACTACTCTCCACGAAGGGAAGAAAATAATGTTAGTAGTGTGAGGGGATTTGGGAGTTTTTTGTGGGGATTTCATCCAGTAAGTGAAGCCAACCTATGCTGAAAAGCCGAGAAGCACTGTACAGCTGTTTCATCCTTATTGGGAATCATCAGCAGTGCGCATCTCACGAAACTCCGGAGAGTCTCCAGGAGGTCGCGGGTTCGCGAGTTTCGCGCACTGCTGATGATTCCCAATAAGGATAAAACAGCTGTACAGTGCTTCTCGGTTTTTCAGCATAGATTGGCTTCACTTGCAGGATGAAGAAAATAATGTTTCATAGACCTCACCTCTGGTAAGGAGCACCTGCAGTCCTATACCTGCATAACAAGCGAGAAAAACAGACTAAACTCAATGCGGCAGAAAGTGGCTTCACTACTGAGAATGTAGTCTGTTTCGGTGGGCGCACATATTTTGATGGAAGGTGAGTAATCAAAAGCTTTGTGCAAATGTTGGTTAGACGGTCTTGAAGTCCCGAAGAGCTACTTGGTTCTGCGAAATCCTCAACCTAAATGTGACGACGTCCATACAACTCATTTGTCAAGCTCGGCGAACCGACTAACAGTCAGTCACCTGAACAACCCGTATATCAGCGTAACTAAATGTCGAATACATGTGGATGACTGTGCAGCAGGGTGCCCATTTTATTTTTGCACATTGGCGCAACGTTTCTTTGGGCACAGATTCAGACAGTTGCTAAATCTGATAACTAAAATAATCTAGTTGGGCATCATCGATTGGGAACACACTGATGGGGAAGCCTCCATATTCACGTGAATTCAAACTTATAGAAAACGGCAGACACCTACGATGGTCTGACTACACTAGGTCGGCAGCTTCATTGAACCTATTCAATGTATATAAATGTTTTCAAACGCATGGTTAGAATCTTACTAGGTTTCATGACCCTTATTTTATAGAAATATATTTAAAAGATCGGGTTATCACAATCCCTATCAACTGGTATTATTCTCAAATAAAATATCAAAAAACGTAGGATGCGCCAGTTGACACGGGCCATCTGTGCACGTTTTTTGCGCAGATTTTGCTTCTACTTACGCAACCCCAGTGCGAAATGCGTCAACTTACAGTTCCTCTTGATGCTTTCCTCACAAACCCTTAGAGTAGACTGAAGACATCAGCAACTTTGGTCATTCATTTCATAGTCCAGCCCAATCAAAAGGTCGGGTCGTTTAAGCTAAAAATTCTACATCTGAAGGAGATGCCTCCGAAGTGCAGGGATGGGCCCGCACAGGGAGCATTTCCACACCTTAGGTGCCGCTTATTATTGTGCCGATAACAGAAAGATCTTACAGATCTAACCTAATTCAACCACCGCTGACCCACGCTTACTCCTGCTGAGCTGATCATTGCTGGAACCTGTTCAATGGTACACTCACTTAAAGGAGTGATAAATTGACTGCTGCAGTAAATGCTTGAGAAGTGGATAGGAGTAACTCCCTCCTCACTAGCGCAAGCAAAGAAAGGTGAAAATCTGAGGGCCTACTGTCCATCTTTGGAGTCAGACACAGAGGTGTCATCGAGACGGCTTTTTCAAATAATGCAACTGGCTTCTGATCTGTGTCGTGATCTGTTATGTTTTTTGGGCTAACTCGAAGCGGTTCGACTCATATGCACCTTCAGCTGATGCAGACTTTCAAATGGCGATAGCTCCTTGAAGAAGAGCAGCAACTTATAATCCGGGAGGTCATTAAATCTGAAGGAAATGGGCAGTGAGGGTAAACAGCTGATGATTGGCTTACGGCAGCAAACATGATCAGGCTACAGCATGTTTCTACGTCAAGGACAGGTTGAATTCCAAATTCATAGGTTTCAACAGCAGCATCCAAGAAGTAACATATGCACACTGATCGGTACTTACGAGGTTTTAGATGTTACAGAAATTCTCTGCGTGAACTTCGAAGTTACGCAGTCTTGCGGCAAACTTCCGCACATTATACAGCAGTAACAAGGGGCATGCTGATTAACATTATCTTAAATAACTTAGTGCGCACGACGAACGGAGGGACTGCGACTTATCTGGCTGCTCAGCTAGACGGTACAGGATTTTGTTACGTTCAATATGCTTGTTCACACAACCGATTATGTGGGAAGTTTCTTCTACTGAGCCTTTCAGACTGTAGATAACAAGTAAAGAAATGCAGGATATTGCTTTTAGTGATCAAAAAAGAATTGTATCTTCAAACTACTGCACGTTAGATTCCACATGATACCTTGATGTAACCTTTATTTATTTTGCACCAAGTTTCTCGGGGATCGAAAAAGGCCATCGCAAAACTAGCACAAATCGCGGATGAAAAGTCGATTGTATGAAGGATGAATGAAAATATGTTTTATCTCAGCAACAAGATGGGTAGGACCGCTCATACCCTCTCAAGTTTGTTTTGCATGACTCATTATTTTTCTTTGTTTGACCAATATCCCGTGGTGCAGCAACAGTACAGAACAACTTTGTAGCTGTCAGTGAAAGCTGTGAATAAGACTTCGTTTGGAGCACGGTACACGATTCACTGTGTTTCAAGGCTGTTCTGGTAACTGTAAGTCTACTCATAAGAATAAACCGAGTACATTAAAAAACCATAGAATTAGACCTGCGTGGGGACGGATTACAGGACCGGGTTGGAAAGTATATGACTGAAATCCTTTTGGTGGTGTGACAACGTGGAAAGTGGACCAAGAATCCTAACCAAATACACAGTCTGATTCTCCATAAACAGATCACATAGATGGGCCCACAAGAGGAGAAGCTTGAAGAGGAACCAACTGGCGCAAACTGTGCTTCATATGAATAAGACTGGCTATCCGAACTACCCACACATGACCAATATCGTGTGACTTAGCCGTAACAATATTATTTTTTAATTGAACGTAATTGAAGCAAAGATTCTGCAAGCTTGATATTTTCAACCACGCAAGGAAATTTTCGGAAGCGTCGTACCGCACGACAAACCCACTCTATGAGGTTCTACGAACAAGGGATCCCTAAATGGATCAAATGACGCAAACAGAGGCAAGCATCCGCAGACGAGAAGGCCAGCGAAGGTTACGGGCTCGGAGAAGTTGAGTTCAAAGGTCATCTGGAAGTCTGCAATTCATAACACGAGTGCAGAATCTTATCAGTAGGTTCATTCTCCAAAGCGGCTGGTGATGATCAAAAGTTGCGCTCTTTCAGAAGCACCCTTATAAACTCGAGCACATCAGTTGCTTAACGCACAACCATCAGCGCACAGCTTTGCTCAAATTCACAACAACGCGATGAGGATTTCAGCTTGGTTGATGGGGAAATGTTTGCAACAAAACCACGAAGCTCAGCTGACATCTCGATCACCAACTAAGCAGCTTGACCTATGAGCACTGTATTTTATATTTGAAATTATAGTTGCTGAATATGAATATGACCAAAATAGCTGAAAATTATTGTCTCCTCATTAGTAGCAAGCAGCCACTGTGCGCGAAGTTTCTCAGTTTTTGGCGAAATGAGTCCACGTGAAACAACGAACGCATGATATTGACGAGAATGTTGTTAGCTCAAGTAACACAGATTTCCGCTGGTTTATTTGCGCAAGAACAAACAACAGCAAATTCGGTCTAAAAAGTTTGAAATGAATCATGCAGTAGGGAGGAAAACAATATGACCAAATTATCTATTTGTGGATTATATGGGTTTACTGGCCAGTTTGGACTGATAGCTTGAGTGCTCTCTCTAAAAGGGAAACACAGTTGGTACATAACTGACTGATATTCGGCAAGGATTTCCATGTCAAAGGTGGCTGGATGCGCTTTTAGCATCCATATATGCTAAATAGTCCTAGCTACTTGATTTCATGTGTACAGAGAAAAACAAAATACGGGATGAGCACTCTGAGACAGTCCTCCCATCATAAGCCATTATAAGAGCGATTTCATCACTTAGCTCCAAAACACCCACAATTTCCTTTAGGCATCATTATATTACTACGTTCTTTCAGTAGAAGATCACTGGGACAACGCCTGAAATAGCCACGGGTAGTTTAGAAATCAACCACTTTGATTTTAACAAGAAACCCAGCGATATATTTGCAACCTGGTGACCATATCTTGTACAATGTGCATTGACAAATTGACTCCAAATGATTGCTCCGCAACTCTGGAATATGCGCAAAGCATGCACCACAAGCTTTTCCTTGAAAGTTACGTTCATTGCTTTATGAATTTTTAAGCGGCAGTGCAGTTGGCATCAGAAAACGTGTACCTGGAAATTATACACGCTATTCCCAACACAACACGTTGCTTGCACATTTCACTGCGGTCATAATTTCCACCTGATGGGACCACCCGAACATGCTCATTCTGTGTAGTAGACAGGGACTTTCTTTTATGGAATTATATCCAGTATACTATGTGCTGCCGCAACTTGTTACTATTTTCTTAGCCCAAAAGACTCTTGCGTAAGACAATGTGTATAATTTTTGCCGCTTCCCTTTAAACAAAGAATAAGAAGGTTGCCGGGGTGAGTGGAAACAGTCACTTGGGTTTTACAAACTTTAATCTTTTGATAACGGTCTATAGTCTGCAAGACTAGACATGCTCGTTAAGTTACATGATCAGACGATGCACACCAAAATGAGGGTGATGACCTGAAAATTAACCGACCCGACTACAGTCTCGAAAACGAATCACTCAGACTAGTTCAACGATTGTCGGTGCCACCTAATTTATGGACACCGAAAAAAGTTTATTGCCCCAAGTGGGCACTATCTTCAAATCAAAAACTCAAAAATAATCAGTTGCGATTTTAGTGGAACCTTTCTATTCCATATATAGTGGTGATTATTTGAGGTACTGTTTAGCTGACTTGTCGCCAGTTATTTCCGTCGGTGCTTATACATAACTAGAGTGGTTTTTTTCATATTAAAAGTGATGACATAACTAGTTCGGAAACTATCTGTGCAAAACACGTAAACAGACGCCTACTGTTCTAAAGAAAACATGACCGATGTTTTTGTCCGGTAGTACTCCTTATACAGTGGCAAAACTTTTCCCAAAGACTGACCATTTTTCTTGATTGATTGTGTGCACTATTTTGTTCACAATGGTCCAATAATTTCATTCGCTGCAAATAAACAAACATGGTGTCATCGGTACACCCGCATTGTCTCATCATCTGCTCTGTCTCAACCAGCCTACGAGTAAGTGTAGCCCATTCACCAGGACCAGTCTTGCCGGAGGTGCTGCAAGCTTCTGGTTGTTAAGGTTTCTGACATTCAAATTGAACTTGGCCAGGAAAGTGAAGATCAGAACATTCCATCTATGGACGGACATTCATAGTTGATATGCTGTTTTGACCACTGTTTCAGACGTTTTGGTGGGAGTAGATGAAGTCAATGAAATCAGGCTACTTGACGTATCCGCTATGAACCATCAACTTGCTCCATCCTATATCTGGTTGCCGCATACTTCTAAATCCACGTCTTCCTAACTTTTGCTAGCCAAATCCAGTGCAGCTGTGACCAACTATCGAGGGGGATTTTGCTATCTCAGGTTGATTAGATGACTGTTTACTGTTCGGTGAGTTGGGTAGTGTGGTTGCAAACGTTTCGCCACTAACAGAGATGATACCGTCTTTGCGTAGTAAGTTGACGGTGCGTCGTAGTGTCGTCTGCAGTATGTGAGCTAAGCCAACAAAAGCTGTTTCCAAATAAGGATGTACAGAAAAGATAAAATTGTCACCTGAGTCCGGTGATCTCATTCCAGAATTCGGATGTGTAGTTTTTTGATATTGGATGAAGACGACGAGTTCCTTGATGCATCATGCAAAATGTAGGTAAGGAAACATTAGAAAATGTTAACCTGCATGAAACAACATTCCATAGAACAAACAGAGCACGTCGGACTGATAAATTAAACGCGCTGATTTGCTGGATAAATGGTGCCTACCCGAAGGATGGGTGTTCTCTTCCTGAAGACAATCTTCATTCTGGGTCCTCCAGAGGGCTGACTGGAAACAACCATTTGGAAATTAGAATAAGCCCTTATAAGGTAGGCATCTTTAGAAAGGGGACCTTATATATGTGTTTGTATGACCTTAATTTGGTCTTATCCATATGTGTTTTACACATGGTTAATTTACTTCCTCTGTTTGTGCAAATGGTAAAGGAGACGCTGCACACATGCCGCACAAACAGCAGGCGCTCACCTTGAATTGGTACAACAATATCGGAAAGTTAAGAATCCCCTTTGATCGGCCGTAATAATCCGATTTTCCGCTTTTATTCCAGCTCAATAATTTAGTTTCAGTGTAGCTGCATTCCTATCACTGCAGCCGTTCCGGTAGCGCACATCCTAAAGGGTAAACACAATAATGACAAAAAACGATATGTGAAACACCGCTCGGTAAACAGATTTAATCCACCGCACGTTCGCGCAAGTGAAACTTTGACAAAAAAGGAGTAATTTTATGTACTTTTTATATCCATTCTGTTTCTCTTGGAGCAATGGGCCTATCCAGGACGAAATAGAGCTTGTCTATCATACCACCAAGCTACAAATATCATCAGATTGTAGTTTTATTTGGCACAAATTACCGTCGGGGATTCATTCAGAGAGTAACTGTTGTCCCGGCCAAGCTGCGGTACTGAGCGAAACACTATTATGAGGACATTTGAAGGACACTGACTTTGATGAAAATCAATAAATTTAATATCTTTCTCCAGGATTCGACTCATGGAGTCCCTGTCCAGAGCGAGGCTAACAACCTCCTCCGCTCAAATGGCATGGTAGGCTTGGTTAAGTCAAACCCCTTACCTTGTTTTCTGTAAACAATGTTTTCATAACATTTAAGTGAGTTTTAGAATGAGGAAGTCAATAAGGCATGCATCATTTGGACTACATAGGCTTCCCCTACAAAGGATTCTTCCATCAAATTGTACAGCCCCTGGGTATACCCCTGGGTTCAGGGGTATGATAGGTGACGGAGGATAACTTGCCGTACTTGTAACTGCTACACTGGTTGGCTGAGACAAAACGAGGTAGCATACCAGGGGAAATCAGGTGTTCTTAGAACACACGAGCTTCCTTGGCGATTGAGGACGTCAAATTAATCGACATCTCTTCTTTAGTTTGGGGAATGTTTCATATAAACTGCACGAATTTTGAATTGGGGTAACCATGAAGTACACTTTGATTTACCTTAAAGCTCAGTTAGCTTTTTGGCGTAACTTGGCTACGTAGGCTTGTAGCTTGCTATTGAAATATTGAGTTGAACGGGTTTTGAGATTCCATAGAGACAACCAGCCAGGCTCAAGTTTTTGTTGACCCTGTTACCACTGTTTTGTCCTCGTTTTCCTGATTCCGCATCATGACTGGATATCTCATACCGCAGGCTGAAGCACACGTTACCACTGCCCACAGGAGAGAAAACGTGAGAATCACTCCTTGAACCTTACGCGCCTCCACCGATACCCATTAGGCGAAAGCTTCTCCTTTGAAGCTGGTATTTCCACTCTTGTAAAAAGTCTTCCCAACATGTCTATCTCCTAAGCTGAAGAATTTGTATAATATAGAAACTGACTTGCACGCAAACCGTAAATCCTTCATCAAAACAATCAACACAGTTGCACAAATTTTGTAGACAGAACCTGGGAGATTAAAAAAAACCTGACCATAATAACACAGGCTGGGTAACTACCATACGGATATTGAACAACTCTGAAGGGAAACTAGTAAACAGAAATACTGCTTATTAACAGAACAAGTGATTTTAGAGGAATAATGAGATAAACAGAAAAGCGGCGGAGGTTCAAGTTATTTTACTCAAACACAACGTCAGGTGGATTATTTACGTACGTAATGTCGAGCGTACGAATACTTGCGTCTTCGAATTAGCCTAGAGCTGCAAACCCAGGAATGGCTACCGGAAAGCTATTGAATTCTGCGGGCAAAGTATTTTGATTCTACTATTAAAAATATAGTGCATGTTCGTTTAAATTCAGTCGGTGAAAAATGCTCCACTTGCTAGCGGTGGATTACGTTTAAGGCTACTGCAATCGTTCTGAGGTTATCTTGCTTGTACTAGGTTGGTCCTCATGAGTAGCTGAGGAAGAATCATGAGAATGAAGAGACACAGCAGAATGTGAAACGGGATGACCTGTCTCATCAAAATATATAAGATCAGTTTGCCGCATGTGGAGCGACAAAATACACTAACATACAACGTCTAATGCGATGCCACTCGAAGTTCACAGGCCGGATCCTGATTATAAGTCATTGTTACAGAATTTGTGCACCAAATTTTAGAACGCAAGCGTTGTTATTTGGGAGTTTTTTCGGGGCTTTCTTCCGCTGGATTGTAATAAGAATGGAGAATTACCAGCTTTTAGAATGCCGGATAATGGAATGTTCGTTGGAGCAGTGTACATGCGTCTGCCTCATACGCACTGGCTCAGTCATCAGACTTTGGGCCATTTAAATGACTTACAGAGTCCTCGGCCGTTTCTGTTGTCTGAAAACTTCATTATGGCAGTCATATGAAAGTTGACGGTTTCTGTTTTGGTAAAAAAGACCTTTATGGAAAGACCTCAGTACATTTAGAATGAGTTACTTCTTGAAAATGTACGGTGCCCTCCCAAGAGGAGCTTGTAAAGGAGCTTGTAAAACCAAAAATTTTCTGCTTAGACTGACTGAGAAACCCCACTTTGACCGCATTTTATGAATCTTATGCTGACACCAAGTGTTGCTGTTTGCTGTTCAAACTACAACAGTGTCAACAAGAAACCGCCAGAAGGTTACTTTTGATGGAGACCTCAGCCTTTTTACTATCAATCTTCCAACACGAAGCAGGAGGTATAGACTCTTTGTCATTAAGTTACTGAGTAGCACCATGAGTGATGGGTGCAGAAAGTAGCCCGAAAATAGTTGTCCTGTGCTGGTACTCAAACATCTCCCAACGGCATTAGACAGATAATTGAAAGAGCAACCAGAGTGGTCTACCGATTCGAGTGACTAACAGGTAAGGCGTGGACCAAGACACAGTCAGTATAATAATCAGACTCACTGGAAGGGATGAAATATTGGGATAAAGAGTCAATATTCCTAGTTGGCTTAACAGCTCAGTTTTTAATGTCACAGGCGGATGCTATCAGTTAGGTGGCCATGAGTTGGACCTGCTGCAGATTATCCTGTCGACGACACTTTAAGATCGTTATCTGTTTTAATTTTAAACTAAATTTATATTTTGACATCCCGGATAGATCTTCAGAGCTTCCTGATTTACTTTGGAATAGCTCTGTTTGCTAGAAACGCATATCAATGAATAATCTTGCCGCAAGATTTCAGGTTGTTAGAGAAGCATTGGTGCTGAGAAGGGAATGCAAGTTTGTGCATAGAGGCGTAGGGCAGTATGTTTCGAAGGGATCCGTAGTACACACGAGGTGCTCTTCATTACTATCCAACCACCGAAGAGATATTCTATGGTTGGCTAAACAGCTCAAACTCCTGAATTCGCGCTGTAAGTTCATCTGTACGTCGAATAAGCCGGATTGCTTTTCCATAAACCTACTTCACTGAACCTTCACATTAACTTCATCATGTGTAATGTGCCAAAAGCCATTCGAATTCCTTTAGCATCCAATCACAAGCGGGCCAGTCTTATCGAGGCAGTCAACTGGGTTGTGTCTAGGAGCTACCTGTTTCCACCGCATCCATTTTGCTATCACGATTACGTCTGTTGTTGATGCTTCTATGCATTTTCAAAATTTTTAACTGGTCGGTTCATGTTTGGTGTGTCCACTGTTCCATCCGGATGATCTTGATCAAGTCGGAATGTTCATTTGAAACACGACAGCTTTAGAGATGGTTTCGTCCTTAACACACTTTCCCTAATAAATGCAGACGTGGTTTCGTGGCATACATATAGGAATAACTACTACAAAACGTTATACTTGTGGTTTCTCCTCCCTCGAAGTTTCAGGTGGAGCACTCGAAAAACCTCATTTGATGCTTTGGTCACTGAGGTCCCGCTAAGTTATGAGGGGGGTGAAAGCATGTAGATACTCCGTTTGGGCTTTTCATTTGCTTTTGGTTTCTTTTGTTGTGTTCAGGATCTGTGCTCAATTTATGCAAATTGAACAGTCGGAAGGCGGTATATTTTTTGCCGGAATTCTATTGTGAATACACAAGACTGGGTTCACAAGCCTTGTTTTTCATATGCAGTTGCACCAAGGATATCTCACAACTGCCCACTGTGAGATCGGGCTAACTGTAAAGTAAAATTACTAATTAAATAAGGAAATTGCATAGGTACCGTTGACATCTCCGATGTCTCGGTTGGTCATCAGATGGCATTTAGTGGATTGTTAATGAATTATCATTCGTGGGTCGTGACTTAGAGCATCTATCGATAACTCCAATTAATGGCGTTTGGCTAGTAAAAAAAACTATAGGTTTGGTATGCTGAATGCAAGCCGATTTGAGCTGTACGTGATTCCCTGTCGGGAAAAGACATGTAGGATGCTTTGAACAGGACAAAATTTTCCAATCGTCCGTCAAATTATTCCATATCATATCATATATTGCTATTCACTCAAAGTATCTCCACTGCGTTAAGCGAGAGAAGATTTGTCCAATGATTCACGGATTGGAAGTGCTATCGGCACCGCTGCGATTCCGTCTATAATATGTGGTGTAAAATATACGAATAAGCAATTATTTCCGGACGACATCAGTAGTCCAAACGCTGAATACATGCGTGCGTGTTTTCGCTCCCTGTGCTCGAGGTTGGATGAGCATTTTCTCATTTTTAGTGTAATACAAAAACTTCCAGCGGCAAAGTAAACATTTACCGCTGTTATAACTGATCGCAATGCTGTTGGTGTTTGGTTGGCAATTAAGCAAACTACAGCCTATGCTACATCAATTTGAGATTAAAATTTACTCACGAGGATGGTGGGAATCTCTACCATGGTATATTTTTCTATGGGTCCGGAAAAGAAGTCGTTCACAATGTCAGCATTGAAGCACAGTGAAGACTGAATTTATGACAGAATAATGGGCTCTAAGAGAGTTCAGGAAGTAATGTGTCCTGCCAAATCAATCGAATGGACTGCTATAGAAACTAATTTGGACAAATGAATGGAAAATGTCCACGCAGGTTGAAGAACATAATGCAACCGTACAGGAAGATCGATTGCGGCATGAATTAAATCCATAAAACATGAAGATCTTAGCACGTGTAAACACAGGAAAAGCAAAGGAGTTCCTGAAAGCATGCCACTTGATCAAAAACTCAATATACCGAAACTCATTAAACAGCAACCTTGACAACCAGCGAACCGACAGGATGGAGATAATGAGGTACGTCGTCACCCCGAGTGATAACGACACTTTGGCAACCAAACTGCCAAGTTCAACGAACAGACCACCAGTTTTCTAAGCAACCTGAGCCACCAACATTCCTCTTGGTAGAAAATCCATGATTAGTTCCACCCAAACATTCAAACTTTGACGAACACCGATATTACTGTCATGTTTTCTGGTGGCACACTCCTACCAACTGAAGCAGTTTGCGGTGATTATTTAGCGTTTATCTGAAGGAATGTCGCCGTTCAGTTTATTACCTCATTATTGCTGGGACAGTAACCAATTTTGTTCGCTCAAGCAAAAAAAGGTGCATTAAACGCTGTACCGGTGTCTGCACTTCGTGCGGTTATGAAGTAAAAGCGGGATTTGAAATCAATCTACTGCGTTAGCAAATTTTCGGCGATTAACATATACACAGTCGTTGTAAACGAAACCCAAATATGTTCATTGGCCTCAGGGCATGCTAAATATAGAATGCGCCAGATAAAATTTCTACATTGTTTAATCTGATCCTAAAAGCTGGGTGTAAATTCACCCACTCTGCTTTACCACCCACACTCAAGTCTTACGTCAATCTCAAACGCTCCTTATAAGAAAAGCGTAAACAGATTTTCATCTTCTCACAAACAATTCCTGTTTCTCGACTCCAGAGATCCAACCTGTTTACCTTGCCTCAGCAAGCAATTTACCAGTATTTTCGGTCATCACGAAAGACTATCTTCGTCATATTTCTAAACTTCCCGTCTCTGACTGTACCACAGCAACAATGACTTTAAACTACTCCAAGACATTCCCGGAACATTTGGAAGCCTTCGGGTACCTTTTATATAATTAATTACCTTTCCAACCACTATTGTGATTATTTTCAATATCACTTTTTCAGACTTATGCAACCTATTCCCCCAAACACCTTCCCTCTGACCACAGGGACGGCTTTATGTGGTACGCTTCAGAAATCTCTTACAAATGTTAGGCGAAGTTTGCTAGTTCTAATGGAAAATCCAGAGAGGGAGCACTTTGGTCGGTTGGATAAAATGATGTCAAATTTGCGACAAAGTGGTCTCTCCCCAATTCTGCGTATGACCGCGCTATTTTTACTTAACTTCTGACTAGCATCGCACACAGTTCGGTCCTTACAGATGTTGTCTGCTATAGTCTGCTGGTTAGTGACCTTTCTTCGAAGCCCAGAATACTAACTTATCTGAACAAGTTCTCCAGACAAGCGACATCAGACCTCCAATCAGGTCTTGTCTGTACTTCATGTTGAAAAACTATGAAAAATAGCAAAGTATCCTCACCACGCAGCTCCTCGATGCACTGGATCATTATGTGTGCTCTCCTTATCTGCGTGGCACAGAAATATGAAGTAACGCGTGTCCTCTACTTCTGACGTATAACTGAGTAATGGATGAACCGAGTTACAATGCAGCCGAATCGCTTCAGCTTTTACCCCCTAAGCAGTCGGGACGAAATGTCACCATTATACAGACGCTCACTTTGAAAACTCGCTGTCGTTAACTGTTGTTCATTAAGAGAGCAGGTGATATCAGGCCATTAGCCTATTGCAACCCTCCCTGTGGGAGATGGTTAAGTCTGGGGTTTAAAATGTAGGTACTAATTTAATGCGCGTGTTAGAAGTGTTGAAAAATTATAACGCCACATTCTAAGTCTTTCTGACTATATCGCTGGTAGAGTAAATAAATTTCACGGGTTCACAATTTGTGACAACATGAATGTTTACGAATCGGTTTGAGAAACCACTTTGACTTACGCTTCGGGTGTGGTATCGAGAGTCGTTTATACCGAGTATTGATCCTTGGGCCAGTGCATCTTTGATAGTTCAAATAAGCTGCGCAAGACCGAGTTAGGATGGAATACTTGCGAAAAAACGCAGCGATTCGAACTATTGTTTTACCGTGTGTTGCTTTCTAATGTCAGTCAGCATAACGCCTAATGTGTGTGCATACACCAACTGGGCCAAACTATGGATCAGAAATCCTGGCAGTCGTTCGTTTTTCAACTTTTCCCGTACTAATTTAAGCTCTACTTCCATTTTGTCATTACAGTGTTTATCGTCTGCGACGTCAAACTTAGACAAAACTTGGATATTGAACGTCTTTTTAGAAAAGAAACAGCAGTAAATCGTTTGCGTAGCGCAGATCTTTGAGAATTTGCATGTGTTTAGTTGTGACGAGGTATCGGTTGCTCGTACAACTACGATTGTTTCTGTAGCATAAATAATTCTTTTGATCAATTTTCATCTTCGGCACTTCATGCTCATACTTGTTGTGGCACGAGAAAATCACGACCCCCGGGCCTGTAATCGTCCTTCAGGAAGATACAAGTCTGACGCAATTTGAGGATGCCATTTTATAACAGTCGAAATGAAGAAGCGCTGCTAACGTGTAAGTAATTCATGTTAACAGTTTGGGCATCATACAAAGGTCGGCTGTGCAGTACATCATTCTTTTTCTTTTGGAGAAACCTAGAACAATGAGGATGAAAATTGAACAATAAGATGCCCTTCATATGGTGAGATGTACATGTCCAACAGCGTAGTATAGCTGATTAACCGCAGGTGGTGGAGGTGTTACTGGTAAAAAAACAGAAAGTTGGAATGATACAGAAGGGGGGACGCGTTCTGTGATCATGAAACAAGCAAACGTTTGCAAAAATTGCCATACTGACGTCAAACAGCATCCACGCCACCTACATTGAAAAACGGGCTCAACCAGGGTTAAGATCTTTCGTCACCCAAAAATAGGCTATTATTCCAGCACTTCAGACCGCAAAATCGAGCTTTATTTATTAACCTTTTGTTGCCCCAAAGCAGAAACTTCATCGAGAGGGCGGAACAATGTGGCGGAATGATTAGCTGGACTCTATTCATTGAGCGCTATATTCTCAAATCGTGGGAGAAATATGATTGAACTGGTGGCGCTGGTGACCGTTGATCACAGTGGCCTATCAACAACAGCCACAGTAGAGTAATTTTAATTGAATAAGGACAGGCTGTATAAAAATTCATCTATATTTCACTGCTTCCAACTCAACTACAAAAGTATCTTCACCTTTTTCCCTGAACACCCTGTTTTGTCATACACCTGAGAAAACTTTTACGGACCAGGATAATTTGGTAATCAACCAATTCAGTTTACGTTCACTAAAATTCAAGTTCTTCCTCATTTTTGTCATTCTTTCTACCGTAGTTTGTGTTTTGCAAATTATGCATTGAATAGAGGTGAACGAGAGAATAAGCTGGTTTACCAACATTTCTTCTAACGGTTTTCAGCTGCTGATCAGCTCCGGACTCTTCAACACAGACTGACCACATTTTCAAGATGCAAGTCCAACAAAGAGGAGAAATGACAGAATCCAAAAGTAATGTTTTATTGAAATGATCATATGCTTCATTGAGAGATCTGAACATTTAAAAGCAGTTAGTTGGGTAACACAGTTGTAACTTTTCCAAAACATCTCGAAGGAACTTATCAGCAAAAGTTTCAAGATGTTTGAAACGAAATTGGCAATCATACGGGCCGAATGTGGCTGGTCCCGAAAAACAAACCACTTTGGGCTTCGTCTTGATTGGGCTCTTCAGGTGAATAGGAGAAGTTTGGTCACACATTGTTTGGGTGATCTTTCTATCGTTTTCAAGTGGTTCCGACTAACAAACATTCTCAGGTTCATGACTTTAACGGTGTGAAGTATTCCCTGTTTCGGACGTTCCTAACCGGTTTTAATCAGGAGAAAAACAGAGGGTTACTTTTACTTTCCCACATTTAATCCATGAATTTTTTTGCAGAAAACTTCATCTTGACCTTGTACATTCCCAAACATAATTATTAGAGACATGGTGGTGGATGCGTGTGGATTTGACGTTAGCTAACTGATTCTCATACCATGGTTAAACCACTTTCGACGGACATATGGTATTTCTGTTTCTGCCTAAACCATATTTGCTTAATATTCAGTTTTTGACCACGTTCTACACGATGATTCGGAATGAATTTTTAAGCCCGTTTAATGTACAACAGATGACACTGAGCTATAGGTGTGCTAATACAAGAAATAACATGAGTAGCCAGGAAATGCTAGTGAGTATTTACAGTAAGCTAATCCTGCCTGATATCTGATGATTTGTGCTTTACTTTGGTATTTCTTGATGGAGACAGTCCCCATATCGCAATTCTGAGATGGGAGGGAAACTATGAAAGCGACAAAGCCGTCATAGTTCCTGCCGCAACAAGCAAAGATGTTTTTTAGCTTCCAACCATTGAGGCTCCCCAATCTCATCTCTCTCAGACGGCTTCATGTGCTTTCCTGTTAGAGAACAAGAAATGTAGCCAAAAAGAACCTGTTACTCTTTCTGTGGCTAATAAATGGCAGCTAAAGACATGGTTTACTACTTGCAGGTTGGGTAAAATGACGTGTTCCTAAATCATACTACGAATAGGAGCTAACTGTGGGTCAGAATTAGCTCAAAGTTCAGACTGTTACCTTTGAATACAAAGGCCAGGAATGCATAGGCCCACTATATCTGCTTTAGCTGGCCTGTATCCTTTGCGTGATAGATTAACTGATGAATAATCGTTACCAGAGGGTAGTGTTTGCATACTCTCTGAAGCAAACGCGTCATCGAACCATCCAGATACAATTCTTGGTTGCGTATGGAAATCTTCTTTTTGTAGGCACCAACTTATTCTCTGGGAAAAGCTGGAACTCAAGAGACTCTAAAAGCCATCAATATGGACTTCTCAGAGCTTCCCAGTCTTCTGGATATCGGTCCGGGGGTCCGTTGTCCCAAACGAGAGTCCGGTCATGTAGCCATTTCGCACAAACACGTGTTTTAGAAACTCCGGTTCTTGGTGTAAATAGCGGCCCAAGCGGATCTTCATAGCATTTCCAATGACAAGTTGATCGAGATTTCTTTTCCGTTTTGAGACACCAAAACCTAGTTATGTTGTATCGTCCGCTTCCGTAACTTAGAACCTCGGGAACAGCTAAGCTATTCGACACGTTCCCTGTTTAATCGACAGGTTAATGTTCGAATGGTCAACGTTGATAACATCTCACAAAATCATGTAGGTAGATACGGTTATTGCCCATGGTGATATACCATCCGTCATTGTGGGCAGGTAACGGACTATCCAGTAACGGTCTTCAATGTGCTATTCCATAGGTTGAGTGAAAACCTGTCAATTTTTTGGTAAACTGCCAATCGAGTTATAAGCTATGGGTCGTTGTCTATGTCTAGTTGACCCAGCTATACCAGAAATGCACAGGTATAAGATAAGGCGAAATAAACGTTTAAGAATTAGTTCTCGGGGAGAAAATGTATACCTGCTAATAGACATGTTAAGATGATTGAAAAGTCTGAGAATCACCGTAATATTTGGGCGAAAATGTGTCAGCACAATGCGCCTAATCCGTTTCATGAGACAATTCAGCTGGCATCTTTCAACTTTATGCTTTAGCATGTTTTTGAAGCTTGCAACGAATTTTGTTTGTTTCGTTCACGTGAATAAGGCGATCTGATAATTAGGACGATCGGAGCTTCCATATTTGAGGTTGATCACTGGATTGGATGTTTCCGTTAAACCCGCATAAATGCACCAATGACTTGGCTTGTCTGAATTTTGTATTTTAACTAGCGTACTAGTGGCGTAAATCAACCAGAGCTTAGTTCACTTGCTCATTTTGACGTTGAAATAGGCGCAAACAAGTGATCTTTTAGACTCCCCAATTCCACTTCGTCCTTTTTCACACCGTCGTATAAAAGTTGCCCATGTATATTTCAAGGCTAGTGAAGTCTTATCGCAGGGATCTACCGGTTTGTTTTGAACTCAACGTCGTTAACACAGGCCTCGTGAATGGACCGTTTTTCATGACCACGACGTTTTTGCCTGCTTATTTACTAGTCGATTTCCTCCTGTCACCAGTCGATCTGGATGAAATCAAAACGTTTACGCGCAACAAAAATTCCACGTGTTCCTTCAAATTGATAGAAACACCTAGCCAAGCTCTCTGTAATTGGGCATGGTAATTTGTACACTGTGCAAACAGCAGAATGTTTCACCGGAGGAATGGACAGCTCATGAAATACTGTCAAAACAAGCTACACAATTTGAACGCCAGCCCAGGCTTTATTAGCCCTTCGGTTTTTTGGCAGTGGATAATTTAACCCCTACCCACGTCGGTATCAATAAATATTCATCCCCATAGGTAAAGTAAATACGTACTGAAGAACCCAGGAGCCATTCGCAACCACATCTTACTTTTTTGGAGACCACCACCACCACCGCGAATCTTACAAAAGTCAAGGGTAATCCGAACGCTCAACCTGGCAATGGTATATCATTTTTGTTGTCTCCGTTAGTCCTCTGACTCGGTTTCATTTATATTTTTAGTGGCATGAAGCAACCAAGCTATACTAGTTAGTCGACGAAGTAACATTCACCCAGAAATGAAATAACCACGGTAGGCTTTTTTTGTCAGGCGGGTTTTGATGCACTACCAACCACAGTAAGAATAATTTGAAAATTCCTACAGTATTGTCCCCTTCGCTTGCTTGACCGAGAGCTGATCATCCAAAGTAGGGTCTTCGGGCTGTTTCTGAACGAGAATCAGGTCCCATGTTGAACCTATGGGTTCAGAACAAGAAGATTTTGTTGAGAAACTTTTCTTTCTTTGTCAGTAATTTCAGGCATCTGTGTATTAACGAAGCACGGTAGAGAGCTGACCCGAATGCATTCATGCTCAGCTGTTTTCAGGTCAAGAATAAATAATAAAACAGCAGTATAGCAGAGGATCAAATGCTAATAGGGAGAGGGTTCATGTAAAGAAATTTCTCTCCCTAAAACTAACAGAACAGCCTGTTGGTACATTTTGTAACCTGGCTAATACCGTGCCGATCCTGCAACGGTCAGTATTTTTTATTTATTGTGTGTCCATTTTCCAAAACAGGTGTTGGGCTTTATAGTGGTTAGGAGACAAAATTGCCATAATCTGAGTTGAGAGTGTACGCTCGTAAATTTTCGGTTCCACTGTATATATCAATGAGTATCAAGAGAAAGTTTCAAGTCTTTAACAGTAGAGGACACCTAGAATCATGGACCATCAAGGTAATATGCAGGTAAATGCGAAACCCCCCTTCGGAAGCGTTTTGCGCGTTATTCACATTTCCACTCCGCGGATATAGTGATATAGAGATACTTTGAAGATATATATCCGCCTTTGTTTTCTATAAATATATGTTGAAAAGTACAATTCAAGGGAAAATGACCTGGTAACAGCGAAACGGAATGGCCGTCATGACAGCAGGGCTTGTAGTCATCTTTGTAGAATTGACCAATCACAATGAAGCATCCTCGGACGTCGATTGGTCAGTTGTTTCGGACAGTAGAATCGGCTGTGTCCGTCTGCTGTCTTCTCGTGCTGACAACATCAACAGCATGCGGCCAATTGGTCAACACCTGAACGACCTCAACGAGAAACAGTGGAAGCAAATCTAGTGCACTTTGTTCAGTACTTCGAGGTGATGCGACATGCCACCTCAAATAGGCCAATGTGTTCTACCTGACTGAATAAGTTGGAGTAATATGCTTTATTTGCTAACTGTGATTACATTTTTCTACTCTCCACTGCTGGCATCAGCGACTCATACTTTGGATTATACGTCCTACGTAAACTTGGCTAAACAGGAATATAACGAACGCGTGCATTTGTGGAATCCCCCAACCCCGGACGGACTCAAGCCAGATTTCAGACCCTTTCAACTGTTTGATTTCACACAAATTGAATCAGTCAGTCGAGAACTGTTGCAGGTCATCCGAACAAAACATCCAACAGGAAACTTCAAGTGGACTACTGTCAGTCTTACAAGCATCAAAGGCCTCAAGAAAAGCTATGTGTTATTAGGTGGATCAGCCCAACGGTCTTCCAAATTTGACATTGACCTTTCCGTTAGCCCCCGCGAGGGCGGAACAATGTTTTTATGCGAGTTTGAATCAAAGTCATTGAACGAGAACCCACTGGGATTCGGTTCAGGAAAAAATGGATGTAGAATACTCCCACCAGGCTCTAATGGTACAAGCGAACACGAATTTTTGGGATCTTCAAGCAGTGCAATTACCCTAAGTGATGATCTGAGTGTACTAGCCTACTGCGATCCACTGTGGCGCGCTCAGTCACAAGTTCCCGTCGGAAGATGCTTTCTAAACACTATACGTAATGGTCAAGTGGACCGTTCCGTAGAGCTGTCAGAGTTTTGTCAATCTGGTTTAACAGTAGCAACTCCCTGTATGGCAGGACACAGCGTGGCACTCTCAGCAAGGAAAACACCTAAACCAGAAGTGGACATAAAAGGTCTGCTTGAAAACATTCGCTTATGGATTGGTGAGCCTCTATCTGTACCCGATGGTAGAATAGAAATCGTTAGCGACCCTTTTGGAAGTGCTGTTGTCACGACTGTCAGCAGGCCGGACCCGATGGGCAACTTATCGTTTGGCTCCCATTTCGGATTCAGAATAGTTGACGGAGTTGCAACAGCACCACAAATTCTTGGCCTGTCTGACTCACACAGCGTTAACACCGCTCAGTTAATTGGCATTGAAAAAGAGGGCCGGGGTACACGACACCTAAACTACATAGACTGGGTTGGGGGAGTAAATTCCACAGATATGTTCACCGGGTTTGGTATGTCTATGGTGCGCATCACTTTTGGAAAATTTGGGCAAATTGCCTTGGTCGTTGGGGCACCTTATCATGGTTCTCCTATTGATACGGATGCGAGCGATAAAACTCGTTTTGTCAATCGTGGGAGGATTTACCTTTTTTGTCCTCAGTTAACTTCACCAACGGCTCGGACGGAAGAAGCTCGTTTTATTTTGTACAATGACTACGTCGACGGATCAGCGAACACAAGTTTCCTGGGATTTTCACTTACGGCCCTCAGTAAACCGGGAGCTGATGGCTCAGTTCTGATTGCAGCCGGTGCTCCTGATCTCGACAATCGCATCGGATATGGCCAGGTCTACATTTTGCGCATTTTACCAGACTGTAGCCTTGACAAAGTGCCTGTGCAGGTCGTACAAGGAGCACTAGGCTCGCTAGATTTTGGAGCTATTCTTCCAACCGATGGTGTGGACATAGACTTTAACAACTGGTCAGACTTTGTGATTCCAACATCCTCGGAAGTGTCTTCATCGGCACCAACGTCTTTGTATGTTGTCGCTGCAAGACCAGTACTCCAAGCTGAATGTCGTTTTACTTTTCCGCCATGGCTTTCCATTCGCCGAATATTAACCGGTGATTCACTCCCCGTTACTGTGTCAGTTTTCCTGAGTGGTAGTGACGGTACAGGTAAATCTGAAGGTTTCATTCAACGTGCGTTTGATGACCAGGAAGCTCGCCGTCTGGTTCACCAAATTGCACCAGATTGGAATGCTACGAGTGGAAGCGTGCAACGTTTTAAACTTCAGGGTCGTCCAAGAAGCAATATGGACCGCACACAAAAGCAGCTATCCATTGATTTCATTCTAGTCGCCCAAATGGATGTGCAAGATATGTTAGACATAGAGTCCCCCACAAAAGGTTTTTTCGTCGGTTATCGTTTCCTGCAACCATGTCCGGAATCCTCACGCACCACTGATGAAGATGGAACTTGCTCCGATGATGTGGGAATTAGGCGACCCCTTATAAATTGGTCCCGTTGCGTAACCCTGATCCCTCTTGCTCGATTTGTTTGCTATCCTCATGAAAATTGTGAGAGTGACGTTCACGTCAATGTAACACACCAATTATACACAAAAAAGTCTTCAGAAGAGAAGATTCGCATGGTTCAAGAGGAGACTTCGGAAGGAAGTATTGTGCAACTGGTTGATCTAATTTATGGAGATGCGGATTATTCAGAGCCTGGACTGTTGATAAAAGTGTACAACTACGGTCCCACGTTTGCCGGTGGGGTCTGGCTGGAGTTGCAATTTTATGGGAACTTGCGCTTTTCTCGTCTACAAGCTTATGAGACAGAGCAGGATTTAGCTGTCGGTTTGGATGCAAACATACGCGTGGATGTGACGGCTAACGAGACTTGGGCCGCTTGTTACCTAGACAATCTACCCGCCCCAGATACTACAGATGTGATGCACAGAGAAAATGTCCCGGCGGTGTGGTTTTTGAAACTTTCCACCTACTATCCAAACTACACATTAGCAGGAGTGAATTTCACTTTGGGTGCCGGAGTGACCATCAAAGTTATTACGGGCACTCCAGATCCTGTCTTGAGGGATAACGTGGTGTATGTAAAGTACCGCGTCATGAGTGATCCAAAGCTCAGATTATCATATGGCCCCGAACCCGTTACTAGTCGTATGGACAACCGTACAAAGCCGGTGTCCTGGGGTTCCGGATTCCAGAGACGCGTGGATGTTGACGAGATTGGCCCTAGAGTTGAACATACTGTTCAAGTGGAATATATGGGACCAACAAAAAAGTTAACAAATGTGACAATTCGGATGTCTGTACCTAATGCACTCGCCATGTCTGATCGAGAAGGTCTTTTGGACGCATATGTTGTGTACATCTTTCCAGAGATTCGAGCAAGTGTTGATGGCATCGGTGGACTTCAGTGGATTGACCTGGCTCCGAAGTTAGTTGCCAAGGAAGGCAATGCTGGGGGCCAAAGAATAGGTGTTTGCACAGTGCTGAACAGCAACGAAACACTGAACCCTTTGAATATGATTGGGATGGATATAAGAAAAAGTAAGTCTGCTTGATTAGGTGGAAGAAAATGCAAAAAATAACGATCTTTCCAAAGCGATGTAAGAGTCTTTTGAGTAGAGTACCGTTGATCCCCAAATCAATCGCATGTTCTTTTTGAAACTTTAGTAGACAATGAGCCGGTTTTGTTTGATCATATCTTATGAGAGAAATTTTAGGTCTTTTAGGGGAGCATCACTAACTTTCTACGGGTAACTTATGGCCGATATGGAACCAACAAAATTTCGTATACACAGCAGATTAAATTACCGTTTAATGCCAGTTATGCAGTCACCACACCATACTTTTGGTGAACGTTTTGCATGCTTTTGGCTTTCGATTCAGGTTTTCTATAGAAAGTGGACAGTTGTATAGTCAAGACAGTTTGCTCAAATGTGGTATGCTAGCGTTCAGAAGCTGGTGTTTCAAAAAACCACAATCTCTCTTTCACGTGTGTTCAATTACGTCTCAGTCTGATGCATCACAACCACGAAAGTATTCTCGATTGACAGACGGCAAATCGCAAGCCGAGTTCTAGCAAGTCACTGTGGTATTCGGTTAAAACTGCTATTAGCTGAGCACTTGGTGTCTGTCGTTTATCATCTCATCGTTTACTATCTCATCCGAACACAGAAGTGGCTTTCTTAATTGGGCACCACTTATGGGGCCTGTAACGAACACAGATTCAAGAGCACTGCAGCTAGATCGATCAGGCAAGACATTTATAACCAGCTGTGTGAACCTAAGTATTGGTTGGTTTCTCAATGACAGTACGCAACCTTTAGCTTAATTTTACAAGACATCGTCTACAGCTTGCGGTCATGTGTGCTTGCTGATGCATGTTTACTCCAATTTTCTCAGTTTTGTTTAAGGGACACAATAATGCCGTTTAGCCTATTCTCGATTGTAGCTGGTTTCAGTTATTTTACACTTTCCAACACGTTTTATTGCGTTTCGCATTCGTAGATCCGCGTTACTTAGAGCGAAGTTTAATCAGGATGCTTTCCGTTTAGCTGTTTATCACGTCACTCAACATTACCTTGAAAGTTACCCCCTTAGTCGCCTCTATGGAAAGTACACCAACAGTCCTTTTAGTTTTATTTCAAATGACTTTAGATAAAGATTTGTTTCACAAGAATTAATAATTTTCCCGGTATATTCTTTGAGTAACTTTGAGTTCATTTTAAAATAACCTTGATACGGACAAAGAATATAGAGTGGAGATGTTGGAGATAATAGTAAACTGATGGTGACTGATTAGAATCAGATCAGAATGTCTGTCAGGAAGGTCAGATTCCTGAAGATATCTCAGAATACCCGAAACCTACTGAGCCCCTAAAACTCCACTAAATGTCGATCAGATAGCCTTGGATCAAGGTCAAACAGTGCCCTTCAAAATATAGCGCAAGGCCGTCGTACTTTCGCACTCGATTGTTCGCAATAAAGGTGTTGTGTTTCTTGTTGACGAGTCTTCTTCCGGCATTAAGGGGTTGGAGCAGGGACAGCATTCAGATATAGCAATATCCAACCCCTGGGTGAAACTGGTGAACAATCGCTATCGCAGCGCAAAATTATGGAAGCTTGCAGGATAGGATGCTGTGTGCACCTGAATGTAACGGTTTGTCTTCACGATTCACAGTCCCTCACCAGAATATGAACAAAACTAATGTACCATCCCGATTTCCTGGGCGTTCAAGCATTCTGCTTCTTTTTTGCAGCTTTTGTTAACCTTCTTACGCGTTTCATGACCTTAGATAAATACAGCTTCTTGATGTTGGATGTCAACATTCACGATTAACTGTGAGTAAAAGAACCCTCCTTTCCTAATTTTTTCAAACAATGCTGTGGTAACAGACTCCTCACACACCGGTGGATTTTCTCGAATTACTTAAACACGACTGACCGAAAAGTTATCCTAGGTAACTACTTACTCTGGAGGGGCTAGCTTGCGTTTAAGACTTGGCATTTCACGTTACTAATTTGTATATTTTCCAGACAATGACCTTCAAAACGAGTTGAGAATCGCAAAGGGTATGCAATGCCAGCATCCACGACAAACGTGTAGTGAACGTGCACAAAGGCATACTAATCCTTATCCCTGTCTTATTTTCAACACTAAGCTAATGAATTTGCGAAATCTTGCCCGGCTCAATAGACCCCCTAACATCTATCTGGTTAAGACCTACTAACTCGAAATGTACTGAATGTCCTATTGTTAGTAAAATGGAATTGTTGGGTGAGACCGGCCGGACGTGACGGGTTACATAAAGGTTCTTCTGACCTCCCCCCTGTCTGGTTACTGTCAAGGATTGTAACAAATTAGTGTTAAACTTCCGGTCTCCATACTACACAATGGGTGCTTCAAACGACGGAATGAAAAATCTCACAATTATCCTATTTTGTCACCAGTGCACAAGACCAACTAACTATGGACAAGTCTGAGGCAGTTGATTAAAAATAATACACGCTACAATCCACTGAGAAGTAAACTTAATCCCATTTCAATGTAGATCAGTATTGAAAAAGAATGAGGACAGGTACATACCAGTGTGTTGCATGTTGCTTCTGCATTCAAGGTGATCGTGCTTATGTCTTGTGGTAAGTGAATGTCAAACAAACTTGTATCAGATTCCATTTACGGCTGGAACAACGAGAAAACGTACTTTCCATTCTGTTTAACCTTCTGGTAGCTTCGGAACAAGTGGACCAACATATCTAAATACATCTTCATTTAAAAGTCATTAGGGCCACAGATTTGAACGGCATTTTCGTTGGCAGGAATATCGATCAGACACGGCATACTTAGGACATTACTTAGCTACATAAACTTAATTACATGCTTAACCTGTATACTTAACTCAAGCTAGTTGGCTTACTTACCTGAGTAGTTGATACACACTGGCCGAGTTATGTCAACTATTATTATGTGGTGAGATCAGCACACTCATGTTACAACAAATAGAGTAAATCAGCTTGGCCATCCGATCGGTTTCAGAGTTTGTGTTCTCAGTAAAACCCTAAAAGAAGGCATCTGCTTTGGGAAAAACCTCAAGAAAAGGAGAAGTTTCGGGTTTTTACTGGGAATAGGACAACCCCTGAAAACATCCACCAAAATGCACGTTCAACAGGATTTTGAGACCCGGTTTTTTGGCAATGTGAAACCTCTTTGACAGCAAAACCTTTCGGTAGTCGGACAAGAAACAATTTCCTTACGAAAAATAATATTCGGGAGCAAACAGAACACCATCCGCACCCCTAGTGGAAGATACACCCATCCTCTGCCTACGTATAGAGGAGTGCAATTCGTTCTACTGATTCAAAGCCATCCACTAAGCGATGAATGACTGTCATTTCTGGGTGGAATCAGCTTACCTGATTTATGACCCATACTGATACACTACATATATGTCACCTTTTTCCTAAATAGACAGGTTTGTAGGTCTTGGCAAATCAAACGAAGCTGCTGAAGGAGCTTGCATACATATTGTCAAGTATGACATATATTTAAGACCTGGAAAGATGTCACCAAACAATCTAATGAAGCATCCAGTGCTTAAAGAAAGTTGAGTCATTCAAGCGAATGCATCCCCTCAAAGGTTGGAGATGCGTCTGGGAGTCTTGCACAGTAATACGTTTCTGAATTATTGGAAATCTGTTAATTAACTGGTATTTTCCGTTTGTCAAATTTACGTTTAACCTTGCATAAGTTACAAAATAAATGTTCGGTTTACTCGTTTGACTTCGACTTTAGGTTGAGCTTTAACCTCCAGTTAGCTAAGGAACTTTTTAGGAGATGCGGAATACTGGACCATGTGAAGAGGGTTGTTCTCATGCACATAGGCTGGCTAATACCACCACATTACCCAAGAAATAATGACTAATTGTTTCAATAACCTTACTCGTACTTTTAAATGGCCCACCCAGAAGCGTCCACGGAATGGTACTTTGCATTGAGGATAAAACAGCATGACCTTGCAATAGCAGGCAGATATTTTATGTTGCATCTGTTTTTTCCCTACATGTGTCAGTTCATCTGAGGTGTACCTTGCATAGTAGGTCAATAGACGATTCCATCTATTCAACTCAGATAAATCATGAAATTGTTCCCCCTGAATGTTTCACCATTCACTGCACCATTCCCCAGCAGTTTCGTACTCGGCAAAAAACTACAGAATAACCTTTATGCATTGTTGTTGCTTACAATTGGGGCAGATATTTTATTGCATGCCTTCAGTATGTGTCAGTTGTATTCACGAGCGCGACATTATTTTACACCGTCATCATTTGCATAACGCAATTTTCCCGCTCAGCTGCACTGACATCCCAATGCGACCAGTGTGCCCTGGAGTTACATGGCATTGAACCTAGCTGTCGTCTAAAAATGCAATTAATCCCCATTTCTTGTCATATATTAGTGGAAATCTGTCATCCAGAATCCTCACAAATAATCCACATTCGATGTCTGATGATGACCTATTCACTATGACCAGTTGAAAATGCGGGTATTCGGCTGCGCGTAAATGTGAATGTACGTTTGGTCTTCGATTGCCCCACATATCCAAATAACCGAAATGCAGCAAAAGATTACTGCAATGGATCGGACGTTATTCCCGCAGTTTGTTTATCCCGTGACACCTTGATTTGTTTTTAACGGACTAGTGATGAAGTTAACTGATGTAACTAACTGAAACAAATGACGACTTTACACATGGCCCAGAATGACCAATGTCCTAACGGACCACTGTTTTTTCGGGTATACTTAGACAACTTCTTTACCATTACGATACAGATTCATTAGCTGAAACGAATTCTTAGGAATTCTTAGGCGAATTCTTAGGAAGCATACATTCAAGAAAATTCAGAAAGCCATTAAAACCGTATGAAAGTATGAAGTTATAAGTGCGGTAGACCGGTTTAGGATTGACCAGGATTTTGTTGGCCAGCAACTGCATTCCACACAGGTGGATGAGTAACCCTTGTGATATGGCTGAATTCTCCTAAAAGAAAAATTATTATACAGGCTTTCTTCTATCCTCCGTCATATGATACACTTCGCGACTGTCAACAAACATTTTTAAGAACTCTTTCTGTTTCGGTATCTTTCTTGAGACCAATGTAGTTCGAACAATCTGTAGAACGCTTGTTGCAAAAAGGTGTCTTCACAGAAATTTCTCCGCAGCTGGCCAATTTTCGGGTTGCTCGCGTTTGTACAAGTTATCAGGATGTAGCTATTTTGGATTTGTCCACATTTTTGGTATCAGATTTATTCTTTGTTCCACTTATACAGTGAAGCAAATGGATTTTAGTTACAATAAAGTTAACGCATTCGATCCTTCCAGAAAATCCTAATTACTTGTCTTCAACTGCACTTTTTCTGTTCTTCGACGCACTGGTCTCGCGGCGCTATCGAACACTACAGCTGGATTTTAAGAAATGCTTTACACGAAATCAGCATGCATCATGGTTGTTTACGTCTGTACATGGAAGGTGAATTCATCCCTTAGTGAGAAATATGGCTAAAACGGAGGCCCGGAAGGTTAGAAATTACTGTCTCATGTGTTGCGTTGCTATGTTCATTGTACTCTCCTTCTATCGCAGAATGTACGGAGCGCTAGATGAATAATTTTGGATATCAAACTGTAGAACAGTTTTAGAAGACGTATAAGTCAAGCGGAAATCGATCCTCCCGCAGACATGCAATACCTGTTTCGATTTGAAGGTGTACAATTTGTGATACTACCATACTCCCAGCTGGCCGTCCGTATACATTTTCCCTATGAAACACTTGTGTTTCCGGGATATGGTTTGTTCTACTTATGAGAGTAATTCACCACAAAGACTGTACATGAAATCGATCCGGGTTTCGTATATGTTGCCCGCATACCTCTCATGTCTGGCTGCCGTATGGAGTTGCAGACAGTGCGGTAGCACGATGAAAGGTAACGTTTGTGTCAAATCCCACACGGTAGTTGAAGTCTTCCACATTCGGCTTTAGGCGTTGATATTTACGCTTTCAACCCCTTATTGATAGCTTGGTCACTGGCTAGAGTACTGCCGAGGTATCAGTAATCTGATTCACGCTGCCATTACCCTGCATTGATCTGATTGCTAGATTTTGTCTGCCTCCACAAATACCCTGGGTTAAGTGTGGAAAATATGTATATTTAGGCCCAAACCGGATCCTGTAGACCCGAATGCTGTTGTAAGACGCTGCAATTCCGCCGAAAAATATGCATTATAGTACATTCGTCAGAAAAAGCAAAATATTGACCACCATGTCGGGTAGCTTTGTTACTTGAACGGGTTAGCATCAGAGGATAGCGAATAACCACACCTGGATTTCTCCGGGCCTCCGTGCATACTGAAGTTGAGTATAAGCCTAATAAAGTTGAAGCTATAATGTAACTTTTATTCATCCATATATCAGTGTTGTAAATTGCGGACACTTTTCCACAAGTTTGAATGTTATCCTTTGTTTCAAGATGCAGATACTGAGGAGATTGACAAATTTATTGAGTAGCGGTTCTTCAGAGGGACGGTCAAAGCTAATTCTCTGTTTGCTTAAACAAAAGCCTTGGTGAATTAAACGAATAGAACATATACCCCTTGGGTTCCTTTGGAAAATTTTCGCCTTATTTGTTTCACTCAAGAGTAAATCGATGGTACTCCTTCCACCCTGGAATCCAAGTGGTTCCTCCGAAACGGCTTGTTCACAAATGTCCACGTTAAGACGATTTGATCCAGCGCTAGGTATGATTTTGTCAGCATTAAAATGTGGGCTTATTCCACCGTAACTGTATACTTTCTGTCGACTTTCTTATCCATGGAATAAGCGCCCTATTTTGGTATTCCATAAGCTAAGTGTGATTGGCACAATACATCGGTCGGATAGTATTTGAGGAGACTAACCTGCGTAAGGAAGATGGTTTTAGCCAGGTGCAACAAAAATAAGGGCCATCTGTCGTTTTAGTGTAGTCAGTGTGTTATAAACGATGTGCCCCAAGAACATCGTCCCGAAATCTCTACACTAACCTCTTTTACATACCGATCGGTATTCCTTTCAGTTGTGTTTGAGAATGCAAGTTTTGTCAATTGAGAGTCAGCATTTATAGCTTAGATACACCGTACTTGCTAGTATGCTCCAGGGGCCAACATACGGACTGCAAGCCCACCACTCCAAAAGCTTTATACCACCGAACCGGTGCCAGCCAAATCTAGTTTAAAGCCGTATACCGAAGTGTTAGTCTGCTTAGACATCAACACATGCATTGGAGATTTGAAGGCAATCCTATATTGATACGTCACCAATGTTGCAGGCCAAGAAATTCTTGCCATGCCCTCGAATAAAACTCAACTCTTCTGTACGTATATACCTCCAATGCTATTTTCACACATTCAGCACCTCCTCGCAGGACTTGAGTTCATAGTAATCATAGGTGAAGTAGCCTTCCGCCTAAAATAAGTGTTGCCATGTGAACCCTACACCGTTCTTTATTTTCTGACACTTCATAAACATCACAGCCCCCATAACTCTCTGTACTCCTCCTTTAGACTCACCGATAATGTTTACCGTTTTCAGCTCTGATGAATTTGAATTTTAGCTGGAATCAACTAAATTTTCTGCCGTTTGTTCCGTTACAAGCAATGATACCTCATGTCAATGGAAAATCCAACACAGCCTATCCGGGTCATTTTAATTGTCGCGTGATATCATTCACTCTGATATTTATTGAAAAAACGAATGAGATATCTCACTTTTCCGTAGCAAATAGTTCAGCTCATCATGAAACGCAACTCGGGGTCAACAAATGATAAAACGAACAAAATAAATCTCATCTAACGAGTACGGACCACGCAAATGCTAAAGCATAAAATGGTCTATGCTTAAGTGGATCAGTGGATTGACGAAAACACCAGATAGAACAATGCACCAGGCATTCACAAACGCCAGAATGAGTTAACAGATGAAAAAGTAAGACAGCGCCGACGATTGTAAGGGCATCGGCCCTGCTACTGTCGGTTCGAATAACCCCTTGGTAGGAAGGTTCAGGGCGGACCGGTGAACGAACGCGGAGCATTTGAATGTGAGATACTTGGTAGAACAATTTTGGGCCACGCTCTGATCGAGGGACTCATGAGATCTTTGAGCACTCACTTGATTTTTTAGAGTGAGGGACAAATTGTTGTAAGTTTTAACTCATTGTTTTTGTGGCTTTAATTTGGAGCTCTTAGCAGCTTAAACATGAGTAATATCATGAATAGTTGAACTGTCCCTAAAATTATATCGTGGCCTGTATATGTATTCTGGTTAATAATATGCAGGTAACAAAGTAAAAAAAGAGCACTGCATCCTGATCTTTCTATGACGGAGATCTCAAAAGGAAGACACGTGGGATAGCCTTCGTTAAAGCGCTGAAGAGTTCATGCTAATTCTTGTTAGAAGGGATCTCTGTCGTGGCTGACCTTACATGCATACAGCATATTAGCGGACACCATAAATGGATACGCATACACATATACATTTACACATGTAAATATAAGGTAAATAGTCAAGCCATGAGTAGTTTTAGGGCGGGATATCGGCCTTGTGGAAGCCGCTTACAAACGACCGCCGTGCTATTGGTTACTGCGGAAAAACCAATTGGACCAGTGAGATAACCGCACTGCCCCGGTAAACTCACACGGAAACAGTTGCCCTATTTGGGGTGTTTGATCAATGACACCCGGCACAGTTTTGCATCGAAGAAAGCACCCCATTTCTGAGAAAAACAATTCATGCTCTGTTGTCATGTGCATGCTGATGTGGCACATTGCTGTGGCACTGCTCAGTAGATGAATGGTTATTTACCTTATGTCTGACTGTCGGGCCTTATCTGCCATGTGCGCAGCGTTGAGGTTAGCACACCTACTGAGTCATAGCTAAAGTGGTTAAATAGAGCCCTGTGAGCAAAGTCTACTTCTGGGTAACGATCAACAACTTTGCAAGATACATTTTGAAGCTTTGACGGATGCTCAGTGGTTTTTGAATCCTTAAGGTAGCTCAGGCCAGTGACCTCGACCATTTCAGCATCGCCAATGAGTTTGCTGGTCTGAAAGGAGCGTGTTTTGTTGTTTTTGTTTTGCTAGCTGAAGAACTCCATACTGTTTGCTCTTGTGGGTGTGCCTATGAATGGTCTTTTTCTGAGATCGATGATCACTGCTAGCTAGGGTTGACCAAACAAAAACCAAACGAAGAAGGAATAAGTGGTCACCGTGATAGCAGCTTAGTCGCTGACAATGGACAGAAAAAAATGGGTGCTGGAGACAAGTACAGTCCAAGCAGCATGTAAACGTGCTCATATAAATAGCTGAAACTTCCTCGGCATTATTCCACGATGTCGTACATCGAACGTGATAGGATTGCCAAATTGGCTGTTGTTTTTTTTTGTAAATACGGCAGTGTTGCTTCTTCATTATGGTTCCTGATCAGGGTTTAACACTGGTACTCGTGTTCTAGACTGGAGCTTTTCTATCTCACGCTTTTCAACGGTGTACATTTGTGGACGCCTTTTGATGCTTCACACGCATTCAGCATAGCGTTTTTGTGAGAAAAATATACACAGAAAAAAGAGCTTCGCAAGTTGCTACAACCACTCTGCTAGTACAATTTCGTGATGTGTAGCCATCTTCCGGTAGTATGCGAAACCCTTCAGATATTTCTAAATGCCATAAAGGCAGTGACTTCATGCTTTTGCTTCAAAAACCTGAAGTTTCCAAAATTTATCTCTCTGCTCTTATTGGGTTTCCATTAACATGTAAGCTAAAAATTATGGGCGTGTTAAAAAGTTCAGAAAACTCTTTCATATTTGCCTTATTCTGGCTTTTTCCTCAAGACAACTAAAGTACGCAAAAATATGCCCTGGGTTAATCGCTTTTCGGCTTTTGCTATGTTGAGTAACATGGAGAGGCGGGTGTTATCAAATGTCATGCATCATCATTGATACCAAATTGCTTGCTGGTTTGTTGTCCATAGCCGTGATCAAATCTCACACAAGCCTAACAATGCTTAATCCAGCAATGGGTGTCCTCAAGTAAACTGAGGTAGTGGTATAGGCTTGAATTTTTCACCGTCACACATGTCAAAAAATAACCACATAAGGTGCTGGCAAACGGTCTGAAGGGGCATGATTGTTAGTGTCTGACTCAAAATACTACTTTATTCTCCATCATTAGAGACAAACAAAAGTAATCAGAGAATGTTCCAAAATACTCCACCGAATTCGGTTATATTGGTCTGCTGCTTGATGTCATGACTTGCCCTGACGTACGCTTAGGTGATTCAAGGAGCATTTAATTAAGGGCTATTCAGTAATACATACGATAAAGTATTTATGTGTCTGTCAATATGGTAACATCAATATTTTGTTGTTCCTTGTCGAAACTCTGAAAAGTGCTTCAGTGTTTTGACAGAGGGGAGATTTGATTGATCCAGAAAAAGCACGCCTCCAAGTTTTCAACTCTCCGGGGTTTCATCATGTTATACAGGATTCGAATAACGTCTTTCATTCTGAATCACAACAAAGCGAGTCTGTTGACTACCCTTTGATACAGCATCTCTCTGGATGTGAACGGTTTCGGGTTTCAGCGAATCTGATATATTATGTAGCGTAATGGCTTTGTTTGTCGTATCTACGGTTGCCAAAAAGAGTCGAATTTTCCAGCTATTCCATCTTGCGGACCGAGCAAAGGAGTGTTGTGATTCCTGTATGCCACCTGCACTAGTGCGCTGGCTTCCATCCCGGCGTTTCAAACTGCCAATCAAACGACAGGTGAGTGATGCTGATACACTCACCTGACGAATCCTAACCGAGACAAGAGGGGCAGAGGATTGTTCTTCAGGAACGAGCATACCCTCTCATCATCAGTTTCGTTCCGTTTTCATCTGTCCGATCCCTAGATAGCTACTCTCGTGTCAAGAGCTCTGAAGTTGGAGACGGAAAGCAACTAACAAATCCGGTACTAGGTGCGTGGCTGGGAAATACTTTGAAAAGGGTGACATGCATACGCACTTTGTGCCTCATAAGTTACAGACATTGTGCTAATCTTCAAACGTTCTGGGGCCCAGCCCAAAAAATCTGTGATAGTAGGGTTCGAATGAAACCTAATATCTTCACCCAGTGAGAACAGAAAAACTAACCTATACCTGACTAGGTTTTACTTCGGCAGGAATCTCAAATTCACATAAAAGGGTAACATTCCAACACCACTACCCTTTTTGGGTTTCCAGTAGTATATAATTCTCAACCAGAAATGATTGTTCTTTGCTTCGGTTTCTGGACTATTAGCGTGCTTTTGAGAAACACCCTTGTCAAGCTAACCACTTCATGGAACACTTGCCATCATACATATCACACGTTTCATAAAGCCGAAGAATGTATTGAAATCCGCAGTGTCAAATATTGTTCTCCGATATTTTCAAGTAAAAAACTAATGTACTATAAGAATGTCTTTCACTCAGTCAGCAAATATCACACTCAAAATGTAGACCAGGCAGTCGGAATTCCCATTTGCAAGAATACTGCAAACCTAATTGCCTATGGATAACAAGGAGCAGTAGCCAGATTACTGTTGTTGAATATTTGGCTTCCTACTTATGACCAATTGGTAAACGGCCTATAACTGAGAGTTCCAATTCAGCTATGAAGGATATTTTGCCAACTAACAAAAACAAAATTATCAGATTCATTTGATTTGTTTTACCCCAACACCATGAATAGTTTCGTTCTGGGATGGAAGCAAATTAACTGATTTCTTATGACAGCTAGCATTTACCACTTTTCGGCAAACGAGCTTTAACAGACGCCACTTAGCAAAACAATACAGCCAGTTGTCTATGTTGTTAACCAAGTAATGTATTCTTGATTCGAATACCCATTAATTTCGTTTAAAGTTTCCGCCGAGTTAGTATTGGCAGTTGGCGAAACAATAACAAAAACGCCTCCACGGTTGCAGGTGCAGTAAGGTGGGACATGCGCGTAGGAGGCGAAGGAGAAATCAATAGATGCGTTAAACAGAATACCCAGATAAGAACTATATAATCTCAGCCGTCCGTCTGAATGTTTGCATGTCCTCCATTGCTGCACCATTTTTTCGCAGAGCGAGACACAAAATATCATGTCGGTCGGACAGTGAACGGTTCGGATACTAATGAAGGGCTGCGCATGTGCTACCCAAATGGTCTAAAAATGACGGTGTCACCGGCTGTCTTCCTCTAACATAAACTGTTACCTTTACACAGTTTTCAATTGCACATATTTAACTGTGTACATTTTACGAGCCTTTATGTCATAGTTCGCTGTAGGTAGTGTGCGCAAACAATTCGAACGAATGCTGCGATATGTGACAATCAAAATGGAAATTATGAAAGATTGTTTACAGCGATCGTTTCTGTTTAAAAAGAAGTTACTCACCCAAGTATTGTGAACTTTACGTCTATATGATTAATACACCGCTTTCTGCTTATAACAAATCCTCGTCTGGCAGAGGGTAAGAATGCAACAGTTCCTCAGATTCAAGTGTTGTGTGCGTTAAATTCAACCTGATATTAGAGACTGCCAGTAACGGAGCTGGAAACACTGACTCCACAAGGCAACACAGGCAAGGTTATAAGACACCGAGATACCAGTTCTTTGTAGTTTCGTCTATGGGTCTAACCACATTCCTGTTACCAGTGCAGGCTAAACCGTCACAATTCTACTTAGGTAAAATAAGGTAAACCAACAAACACTTATCGGTTTGTGGTTCACCGCGGCTTATAATTTCTTTGGTAATGTGTTGCGCGCACTCTTGCGCACTGATGATGTCTCCTCGTATGGTGACGAAACGTTTGCAAGCCAATTGCCAAGCTCGGCGAACAGATCAAAAGCCACCTGATCAACAACCAATATAATTTCTTTCACTGGTAGTTTTGCAACAAGACGATTTTGCTGATGGATGGACATTTTATTTTCCAAAAACCTCAAGAATGTGTACGTAATTAAGGCAGAACAAAGCCATGAAATGCTTTGGAATGCGTTTGTTTTGAACCACTGACAGGTACGCTAAGGAGGGTGAATCTGTACAGTTTCAGGTGCCCATAAAAGATACTAGGAAATGCTCGGTCCTGGAACTCTGAGAAGTGTTTCAGCAGGTAATCCAACTTGAAGTAGAATGCAAACGATTTTGGACAATTAGTTTGCATTTGGCGGAATACCGATTGTTTCCTTAGATTCACGTTTAACCTCGCGGCTTTTTTTCAAATCAAGTTACCTTGGCCTTGCTTAAGGTCGGCTTTATTTTGGTCCAAACTTCTCATTAGGTAATATTTCATGGTTCAGTAACACTGCAAGCGTCCGTACTAACCTAATGGGGAGGTATTTTAATTATTCCAGAAACTCAACCAAGCGGTTCAATTTTTGCGTCAAAAACCTACAAAGATATTGCACCACCAGTCTAATTCACTAGCAGAGTACAATTTGCAGCGAAGACTTTTCTATGCTGTTTTGTGATATTTTCGTGTGACCTATGCGGAGCAAACGGCATGTGTTTGGTGGATGCTGGGAAGTATTGAGAGTTGGAAATGAATGAGGGTAAGTAGGAACTGCAAAAGAACCAATAGATGTTTCTGAAACGCCTGGTGTTTGCATGAAGGAGGAACACTCTAAGCTCTCATTGGAGTTCCAAGTTTCGACTGATGTTGTCTCGGAACTTAGGAAAATGTGGCTAATCTGTGTACTCGCGTGATGGCCATTTAGTGTGAATGACTAGCGGTGATTCGTAAGTGGATGTCGGAAAGGCTGGCTTAATCAAGGTTTTCAACTGAGGCTTGCCAAATAGCAAAAACCACATGAAATCGGGCCGTTCGGTGCGAAAAATTAGACAATTACAGGCACCGAACGATACGCCAGTAAATTCACCGGTTTCCAAACTTTGTTTTACTTGTGTCATAACTTTGCTCCCCCGAAGCGCAATTATCACACTGCCTCCCAGAACGAATTTCAGAAAAACATGCGGGGCTGCTGTCAGTCTTTTCGACCTTATTAACGACTTGTTTGACTTACTTTTCTGAGATCCATGTGGTTAAAACACTTGGCTTCCACAGTGTGCAGGCAATCCTTGCGGTAGGAATGGTAAGCTATAACCGAGTTTTTGAGTTCTGAGAGTGCACAAAACGGGAATATAAACCTCACCATCAAAGACATAACATCAGTCTCCAACACTGATTGTCTGCTGCCGTAGAAGCATGGTTGTACGTGGGTTGGGATTTCGCCAGTGCCCAGACCTAGAGAATACGACAGTCTGGGTCCTCGACTAAAGCCTTCGTCGGGAAAGCCTGACCGGAAGGCAGCGGTGTTTGGCGTGAGACGCCTGTGCATTACCATCTCTAGAGATGAAGTTGCCAACCATTCCAACCCTGAACCTGGAGAACCAGAAGACTGTGTTGGCCAGACATTTAAATAGTGACCAACCTGGTATGAGAAACTATGCAAGTGTTTTCCATACGGTGAAGGAGGCCCATAAACCGTCAAATCATGGTTAGGCCCAGCCTCATTGTAAAGGTACATATAAAAAATATAATAACCCTTTTGTCAGCTCAACGAATAGCAGAATGATAGTAACTACACTGAAAAGAGACATAAAACAAGCTAAACGTGGGAAGAAAGCACTTAAAATCTTAGAGTTTGTCGATTTTCGCTAACAAGTCTAGGAATGTGCTGATTAACAGTACTTGGTATGATTTACAAATAGGAATGCTTTCTTTAATTGCTTTGTCGCAGTGCTATAATTCTGTAATGTTCGTTTCCTTTGACGAAGAATTCTTTACAAAGTAATATGCTTATGATAAAGTACTGTAAATCGCTGAGCTTATATCCGTAGCATTGGAATCTGGTAGGCAGCTGTAACTTGTGGATGTTCCGAGGTCGTTCAGTGAATGCACGCCGAATACGTGTTTGCTTTGATCTATTTTTTGACGAAGAAAAATTTCAGTACCCATGTAGAGAAGGCCTAGGAGGTCGTTTGGTGTCTAAAATGCGATTTAATGAGGTACAATTCTCCCTGAAGGATTCACATTCTGAAAGTGGAGTAAAACTTTTCAGATTGTCTGCTGCGGCAGAGTTAAAATAGTGATGTCAATTGTTTTATGAACTTCATTTCACGCACTCGTGGTTTTCACGCGAGAAGAAGGGACGGAAGGTTTCCCCATGATTTTATTTGATTAGGGTAACTTAATTCTGACACCGTTTGTTATTTTGTTGAAAATCGATGCCTGAGTATGATATTTTCATATTTATTATCCCCTGCTTTAGCAGGTACCTTGGCATACGACACTGGAAGATAACATCCCTAGGAAGGGAGTTACGTCTCATCTTGAAGCAGGGTAGAAATAACATGTTGCTGATAGGGTGATTAAACTTAGCTCCACTGGGTAGGAAGAAGTCTAATTTAACGCTGTACAGGGATCAGTGCATGGCAGTGAACAGTATACTGTATGGTTCCCACGACGCAAGACTGAGTATAAACATGGGCGGTGTATTGTATACAAAACCCAAAGTCATCTGATATCGTCCTCTAGCGAGTTGGTCCATACTGACGTACTATTTCATAACCTACTCTTGTTGTAAACTTGTTCACACTTTCTCATAGAGTGAATGAGGTCAAATGACAAATGCCAACCTCTGTTTCGGACAGTGAAAAAGCATGTCCATTATCTATTAAGTTGAAATTATTGGCCCTAGATTTAAATAGACTTAAACAGTGCTAGATACGGTGAGCACTTACGAAGTCCTGTAGTTATTTTTCAGCAGCTTTCGCTAACAATAAGGCGCACAAAGAACAAACAGTGGTCGGTAAATAGACAACGACCAGGGAATTCTTCATCAAGAAGGAAGCAAGTAAACACACCTGGGATATGCTTCCATAAATGGAAGGAGACGTTTGAATGCGTTAGCTTGATTATTTTATCTAAATATTTCAAGCGTCTCTTTTGTACCAAAGAATCTCAAAGCAGAGTACGTTGTTTGCATCTATATACGCTAGTTGGAGTTTTGCCTTGTTCTAGTACAAAACATATTTTACGTGTTTGTGGAACAAATTTGTGTCATCTGCTTCCACTGAAATGCAAAAATGTACTTTTTACATGTTTTGTGACACTGTTGTGTCTACTGCTACATCTCGTCTTCGGAGCCTAGCGTATGGTTTGATATTAGGCCTTGCTTATATCGGCCTAACTAATTTTCAATGGTTGGTTTGCTTGCCAGATTACTACCCTGTTTTATGGATATGATTAATGAACCAGGATAGCCAAATCTAGCCTCTGTTAAGCATTCTCGATACAAACTGGAAGATTATTTGACCATGATATCAAAAGTCCAAACCTGCTGAACACTTTACAGCGGTCATTGTGGGGACTAAAGGACAAGGTACAGTTGCGCCATTGCGGCCCATTATGAACGTTCTGCCGGCTGCCTATGTTTATAACTAAACAAAAAGATTATTAGTTTCCAGTTTTTTGTGACCCACAAAGCTTAGGTTTTGATTATTGCTTTGTATTTCACTCTTAACCACGAAGCGCTTTATGGGTCCATTGTTCAATTATTATCACACCCATCCATTGGGCTTTCTCTTCATAAAATGAAATATCCCCCATGGACTGCTCTCGCTATCACTTATTCGTCCTAAGTTAGG